>UCOK01006169.1:0-67714 GCA_900474325.1 Synergus umbraculus | reverse complement strand
GGTTTAGGTTTTTTTTTGCACCGGGGTGGTATACTTGAGAACCGTGGAGTGATTCTGTTTGTGTGATTGTTTTTTCAATGTTTAGATATAGCTAGGGAGGCAGGTAAACTTTTCTGGAATGAATGTTTAATTTTAAGCAGGTAGAGCCAGGGTAAAATATTTCTTGCGTGCGTTCAATATTTTACCCTGAATAAGATATTGTTACAGAAGTACTTTTTCTAAGTTAGTTGAATTATCTTCCAATTTAAGAAATTGTTCGCCTGATAATAATATCAACCAGTAATTTCAAAATGATGCGTGTCATCGATGAAAATTAAAGTGCTCGAGAATAATGGAGAAGGCAAATCTAGTTTTCATTCAACATATTATGAATTAGGATCTCGAGCACAAAACTCTAAAAATGTATAGCGTAACTCTGTTAAATGTTGGTCCATTTTTTAATGCACGAACATTTAACAATTTATTTTTTCCACGTTAGTCACTATGATGTTTTGCATTTATATTATCTTGTGTTTTGAATTTTATATATTTGTATGTTTTCTTTTGTTTCAGAATTATAAATTTTTTTTTTAAATTTGGGTGGGATAAAAACCTTAAATTGACGCTTAATTTTCGTTCTTAAGGGCATGTGATACTTTGCCATAAGAGCAAATTAGTTATACCAATTATACATTTATAATAATATATATCTTTAGGTAATAGATATCTTTAGGTAATTCTTATTAGCTAAAAATATTTATTATTATGAATGTATAATTGGTATAACTAATTTGTTTGTATGATAATGTATCACATGCCCTTAAGACAATTTCAGTATTTTTCCTTATTTGGAATTTTAAATTATTGAGATAAAGATGTGATCTCTAAAATACGTACATTTCAGGATATTTAAAACTTTTTAAAATTAGGAGATATAGTAAAGAATATTATAAATAATTGATAATTGACAAATATAATAGGAGGAGTCCTGGTTTCATAAAGCGGAAGTACCAAACTTTATAGCTTAAATATATTTTTCTGAATTTATTCAGTAAAACGAATCGTGTAAATAGAACCGCAACGATGGTTAACAATGACGGTGTATATGTGTAATATATGTATACAGTATATATGATTCTCAATGTATGTGTATGCAATACACGTCGTAAAGTGATTATAACATCTTCATTTTTATGTAATATATAATTATGTCCTTGTCAAGTTCAATGAATTTTAAAGTTAATTTTCATATTTATATAGTATTGTACCTATATATAATATAGTGAGATTAATGTGAGCGATCGTGTAGTACATTTTACATTCGATATCGATCTTATATATCATAAGTATATAGTGATCAAGAAGAGGCAGAAGTGAGCATTTGTAACTTTATTCATTACGTTAATTATACTATAAATTATACTATACAGATATTTGAAATTAAAAAGAAAAGTTTTTTTATGATTTGAAGTAAAAAAAATCTTTTAAATCATATTAAACTTTCACGGGTATTTTTCTCGGAGTCATTCCCGCCTCTCCCCAAAAAAGTGCAGGTTACATTCATTTATTTATTATAACCCTTCGTTCTTCGCGAATTGAGAATTTTCGTCCATTAAAAATTTTTTTTATTGGGTGAATTCTTTCAAATCCGGCACAAGCTGTACTTACTCAAATCATAGAATCGTTTTTGAGCGAAATATGTTATTTTTCTAAAAATTTTCGATGATTGTGACAAATTGCGAGTTCATAAATGTATATTTTTTTATTATTCACTTATGATGTTATTTTTAACTCCCTAGGGAATAAAAAGGATTCTAGGAGTGAAAAGTAGTGCTTTAGCCCAACCTAATAGGCATGAAAAACGACTAAAATCATGCATGTGTTATAAAAAATAATCTATTTCGTCTCAAAACGGTTCTGGTGGAAGCACATCAGCTTGCGGCCCAATTTGAAATAAATTCACCCTATTAATACAGTTTAGACTCAAAAGTAAAGGTGTCACTTCAAATTAGAAAATACGCGAATAGCACAGCGTAAATATATTTTGCTTTGCTTTTTATCGACTGCAACCGCAGTTTACACGAACGCGATTTGGAATATATTATATTTTAATATTATTTTGAAGGAGTATGGCTAGGATTCCTTCTTAAAAAGTTACATGTCTTAACAAGATACGAAGGTTAATGTGCATGGAATATTCCATAGATTTGATTCTTCCTCTTTTAAAACTATAATCATATGTTACATGTAAAAAATTATCAAATTAGTTCTGTATATGATGGAAGAAAAATGATATTTTCTTACTATTTGACATTATTTTGCGTACTTATTTGACTCCAAATTATAAATAATGCATGAGAACTCGATAAAATTACAAGATGTAAAATAAAGAGTTGAAAATTTTCGTTTTAATATTTAAATATTAGAAGTTATCAATTCCATGGAATAAGTCATGCAGAATGACGTGGATGTGCCCTTATTATATCACAGAGAGGCGTAACAAAAATATAAAACAATTTAAACATTACATTAATATCTCTTTACAAATCAAACATTCGTGCAACATCCACTTATAAAAGACCAGACGTGTAACGTTAGATCTGTCTATATTCAGCACCTTTGACTATTTTCTGAAATCACTACACGCAGTTGACAGAAATTCCGTTAAGCGTATTAGTCTATTGAGCTGCGGTTCGTCCCGAAATAAATAGTATATTTGCTACTGGAGAATTATATCTTGAACGGACACTCCAATCAAGTGTTCAATCTTGAATAAACCATTTTAAAAAGTGATATTTAATTGGTCTTTCCTAATTATTTTTTAAAGATTGGCCATAAGTAATAAATAAATAAAAATAAAATAATGGAATCAAATCCATGTCCATGAAATTATTATACGAAAAATAATGAAAAGAAAAGTATATATTTAAGTCTTCATTACGGGAAGGATCGCTTTGCTCTATTATTGTCTTCATCACTCCTCGCTTTTCGCTCTAATACTCCTCCGCTTTCACAAATTCTTCTCTATTGACGATTTCTTGTCCACTATTCTAGCCTTCGACTAAATGAAATTTTCAATTATGATCTGCAGGTGGTGAAAGGACTTGTAACTTTTGACTTGAAATTATTCTTCTGAATAATGACGATCTTTTTCTTATTATATATATAAATTATCGCAATTTTATAGCAATATCGGCAAATCCATTCTGATAAAATTGTTAATGCTGGTATTTGAAATTTATAGATGCAGATTCTATCATTTCTATTGTTTAAAAATTCATTCAAACGTATTTAGAGTAGTGAAAGTTTTGGAAAGGCATTATAGTTCAATTTTTTTTGGACACAGGAAATTTTACAGGTTAAATTTACTATAAAGTGTTAGTGTGCAAGAAAAAGTCGAAACTTGAATCTCAATCGGCTCGAGACAAGAAAACTTAGAAAAATACAATCGTAAGAAAAGATGATTTTTTTTTCTTTCGGTAAATTCGGTCTCAAATTTTTTTGCACACCCCTACTAAAATAATGTATATATATATATATTTCAGACGGGAGATGAATCATTCTAAAATTTATATTTATTATATATCAAATTTGTTACTTTAACTGCATCACGTGATCGAAAAATATTTTTAAAATATCGTCCGTGAAAGCAATATCGATGATAATAAATTATACCATTCGACACACCTTTTTTACAAATGAAAACTAGAGTTCCTTTTTAGCTGACATCGACTCTAGTATTAGGACAAAATCCTGAGATGTTAAGTCAGCTAATTAAGTCTAACTTTACAAATTATTCGCAATTATTTTCCGGTAAATCTACCTTTTTCGCATCATACTTACAACATTACAACAGTAATAACGATAATCAATTGTTCTTTTTATTTGAGATGATACTAAGTACTATACTCACTCGTACTCATTCTTCAACATTATTTATTCAAGTTTTGGAAATTTATAATCTTTCAGGCTTCACAGTCTTTTCCCTATATGTTCCTGTTTTTCCTTATTTCCAAGAAACTTATCTTATCTTTCATTCGAAATATTTAGCTGAAAGTCCATCATCTTTTGGTGGAAAATTTAACTTTCTTTTTTAAAAAAGCATTTCAAATTGAATTCAGTATAATACAAATAGTATTTGTATTTAAAAGAATTTATTTCCCTATTATTTTCTTATTTTTGTGAAAAAATCACCCTATATTTTCCCTGTTTTGAGAGCATTTTATGCTGTGAAGCTTAATCTTGTCATTTTGATATTCAGTGTTCTCTATCCATCTTTTACATGATAAATAGTGGACCGAATCCATTTCAAATCATGCAACCTGAATCTGAAAATCCAATATTCATAGTTACTTTTTATTTTCTCTTAATATAAATTTTTTCAAAAAATCTCGAGTTCTTGGTACAAGAAGACTGAACATTAAATAGAAGTATCTTTAGTCGATAATAAATTTCGAATAGAAATTGCGAGTACATATATTAGTGTGGTTCTTGGTCTATGGTTTTCTGAAACTTCAATATTGGACTATCTTTATATGTAAATCATAAGGCTTTTAAGCTTAAGAAGTTCGTTTTTTTTCTTTCTCAAATCTTCTGAATTTTTGGTCAAAATATTAAAAGAGACGTCTAAAAAAATATCCTAAAAGATTAAGCAAAATCGCTCAATATTATCGCAGGAGAATGAATAAAACATTTATAATTCAACTTTTCCTAAATTCACTTGAATGTATAAGGTTTATAACATCTGGGCAAATCTCTGGAAATCTTCAATTTACATCAAACCTTAATTACTTTTGATCTTGAGTATTGGTATTTTTAAACCCATATTTTTAAAATAAATTGTAATATTGCAATGGAGTGTACATATTTACTATGATTACATAGATATCCTTCTAAGACATATAAGTGAAAAGTTCCTGAGATATGTCCATCTGTCAATACTAAAATATTTTGCTTAAATTTTAAGACTTATGCACTAACGACCTTAAGTCAAAAAAAGTAATATAGAGTTTTGTCATGTAATGATGTAATGTATTCCGTGTATAGATGTAAGTACTTACAATAATACGTTTACGTAGTTTTAATTTTAGTAATCATGTATGAAGAGGTACAAAAGTTATAGGTGTAGATAGTAGGCTATGAGGTTGGCAAGGCTATCTAGTTCTCTTGTTAGTCGATTGCACTTCATTCGGATTCGTTCACTCAATATAATAAGTACGCATATACATCGACTTCTCGTCGTCAATTGGTTAAGAGTAGACGTACGAAAGAACCATGATTTGGTTAAGTATCATTAAGACTTGTGCAAAATTGCGAACGAAATTATTTTAATTAAAAGTTCCTTATAAATAATAAACACTAAAATAGATTGAACAATAGTTTTCAAAGACACACTTCTTGAAAGAGATTAGTCATTATGTCATTTTCAAACCTAAATATTAATCAAAATAAATGAGGAGTGTGCTTCATTTTGAGAGATTTTACTTTATATATTTGTGTATAAAAATATTTCCTGTACCCAGAAGGGAGCTTCAATTAATAATTGAAAATTGAAAATTAATTATGGCGAAAGTGTAAGCAAATGAAAGGGAACCTTTAGAAGATATCTTTCATTAAAAATTATATGTTAGATAGTAAAAATGTTGAATTAGAAAACACTTTGCACATCAAATACGTAGCTAATAAACTCTGTACAAATATTAACATTCTCAATGGAAACAACAACATTACATTTTTTAGTCAAACATCAAATGAATTTTCTTCATATGACTTTCAATTCACTCAGGTTTTTTTTATTATCGTAATCATACTGTAGCATGAAGCTCAATAAAAATTGTTGAGTTCCAGATTTTGAAAATTATCTTCAGAAGAGTACTTAGTTGTTTATAAAATTTTTAAAGAGGCTTGAGTTCTCCAAAAGAGGCATTCATATTTTTAATTTTACTTTCAAATGAAGCCAGATTCGAATGTAAATAATCACCTGTAACTTATTATATATCCATAAGACTTAAATTTGCGATATGCATTAAGATGAAAATGATGATGGAAGTTTCACAATTTTTTTTATGCCAATACAGTGATGCAAGGATAATTTGATGAAAAAGATTAATTACTATTGATAATAGATAGAGCCGTTTTTATACATTTAAAGCTGAGAATACGCTTCATTGCTTGGCTTTGATAAAAATATCATAATATTTTGAAATACTCTTGAAAATGTAATTTCTTCCTTATTAAGGGTGTTAGGTCCAAGTTCTCACCTCCGTAAATGATGCAGAATGTCAAATCTGGAGTATGTTCTATACATACACTATTTTAAGTTCAATAATAATATAATCCTTTCTTTTTTAAATTACATTACGTGTCACTGACTTGTGATTTTTGATATTAATTTAAAACGATTTATAAGTATCAATTCAGTCTGTGATGATTTAACATCAGTAGGTATTTAGTCGAACTATGCATCGATCGCATTAAAAGCCAATTGAATCAAAGCAATTGAATATTATTATATTAATTATAATTATTAATTATATATATTGCGCGAGTTTTTGGGAAAAAATCAGTAGTAAGCGTCAACATAACATAAGAACATACCATTGTTTTGGATTAACTGGTTTTCAGTGCAATTGATAAAATACCTACTATTAACATCGAAACTTGTCGTGAATAACTTAACGCAAGTGGGTATAACTTGTTGAATCCTGTCGTTTTCCGTGAATAATCGACATTAAATACACGTATACATATAACACGTGGAATATTATAACAGTCTTCCGATAGATTGTTCACGGAATTACGAGATCCACGAACTTTTACATATAAGAATTACAATAAAAAGTACCAGACTAGCTTTGAACTTCGGTACATTATAATCAAAATGATGATTTTTATTCTTTTCATTTCTAATAAGAGTTCACTCGCGGCTAGTTTGATGATTTTGAAATTCCTTATGATTTTCGACTTCTTCAAGATGTGATATACACATCAGTTACGTATCCAAGTCTCTGATTGAAAGTACTTTTGTAAAGTCTCCTAGATGAGAGGACAAATTCTCCTATATTATAACGATGATCTCATGAAAAAATCCCAATTTATTTTCTAAGAGGGTGCCACATAGCAACAGGTTTTCTCAATGCTGCTAACATTTGCCGCCAGTGAGCCAATGCTCTTCCTGATGTTGACGATCCTACGATAACGTGTCCGACAGAATATTTTGCATTCAGGCCTTGATCTCCAGTCACTTCTGCCACTGTTAGTCTTAACTGAATCGTCTAGAATAGTCAGAATGACATAATTCATTTAATCAGATGTAAATTTAAAAAAATTGCAGTCTCTGATGTCACTTTAGAAAGATTATTATTACTAGTTACCTGCAAAGCATGGGCTGGTACACTAAATATTATCGCCTCGTTAAAGATCGGACTCTTCTCTCCCTTTTTAATCGAAGTTCTCTTTTTATGTACTTTTTTTCCTTGCTGCAGCAGATAAACCTGAAAATGCAAAAAATATGTCTTTCAGCTTATGTTCTGTAGTAGAATTCGGTTGAAATTCAGAATCTCTCTTTTGAATATTTCTTACCTTTACGAAAAAGTCACCAGGTATCACATCGCCCGACTTTGTGGTATCTGGGCTTCGAGTACCGCGAAGATTTCTAGCTTTTACTACGACAAGAGTCAGTCGCTCGGCGGTAGGAAGGTAGCTTAAGGAGAACATAAGTTCTCCCAGTCGAGGAACAGGCAAAGCTGGGCTCAGAAGTGGAAGCCAAGTTGTAGCTGGTGGCCTTGGAGCTGGACCTAGTCTCAAAGTTGCCTCTCCCAAGAGAGATGCTTCACCCGCTAGTCCCATTTCTATTGAAAATACCTGCAAAGCACCAAATATCTAGCGATCTTGTTCTACTTTTATCGCCTTATTTCCTCATGCTTATTCATGATTATTCAATTATTGTAAATTATACCTCCACTAGAAGAGTTCTGCCTACAGGACCACCTTCCAAGGGGAAGATAAACTTTTCCTGATAACTTGGAGATGGAGAGCCTCGGCAAAGCCTCGTTTGAGCAAGAGTTTGTCTGTTTGGTAAAAGACACACCCTGAAAGATAACACAATTAGGATAAATAATGAAAATTTAGACATTTTCTTGAAAAATGTGATATTTTTCATGAAATGTCTTATACCTTGCAAATGTGTCTTGCGCAGGCTGTCCATCTATTGTGACTAAATCTCTAGCTTCTAAGACGCTTATAGAGAGGTCTCCTTCTCCTTCACTGCGACCACCCCATCTCTCATGTTCTAGTCCTACACATACGTGACCTACAACTGGAGTTTCATCCAGATCTCCTAACGTTACACTCGTGTCGGAACATACACTTTCGAAACTGACGGCACGTTGCAAGGTTGATGGATCAGGTGGGGGTTCTGGTTCGGGCAATGAACCACGTCGAACCCCAAGACCCATGTCCATGAAATCTCCCATTGAATATCCCATATACGTCTCGTCCATGCTCTGCACAACAGTATATTGAGTATCAACAACAAATTTCAAGCCAACATTTTTTAGACAATTGAACTTGGACAATTTGTATCTCTAGATAAGACAATTAGTTTGCGTATTTATAGTGATTTTACTCATCTTACTTGAGATAATCGTCGTTTCATCTGAACTTCTTCTAAAGCTGCATAAAGATCCTGGCTGCTTTTCCTCCTGCAAAAGTAATAAGTATTGAATCATTGGATGAATTCTTTGAATTGTTTGCTAGCAGGTTTCACTTAGGTAAAGTTTATTATAGATAAATTCAGCATTATTGTTGACCTACCTTGAAATATCATTTGATTCCATTTCAATGTATTCTTGAATATCATTCAGCCTTTCCATACTTTTTCTCCTTTGCTCTAAACTATTAAAAATATCCTACAAGAAAAAGAAAATGAATATTTTAAATTTTCATAGTTATTGATTCAGAATTTTTAAGTTTTGAAAAAATGCATGTGACTTACTTCTGAAGTCCGCGTAAAACTAGGATCTGGTAAATAAGGGTATGGATCTTGGCTTAAGTCCTTGAGAAGTAAGGGCGATGTTGGTGGATCCTGTAAGCTGTTGTAAACCTATTTGCCACAAAAGACAAGACATTCATTTTACTTTAATTAGACATTCGTAATGAGGCGTTAAAATGTACTCCACTTTTTATTATGCTCTTGAAATATTTTTAAAACTTATAAATCAACTTTAAACTTTATCAATTACTTATAATCCCATTCAAAACTCTAAACTCTAAATATTCTGAAACTAGATGAAGTATTTGGAAATCTTGAAATCTCCTCGTTATGCAAGTTCTAAACTACCTCTTGCGCTGTCCTTTGAGCTTCTAAATTGAGTTCAGGACTATAAAGGTCTGAAGCCCGCCTCAAAGCATCAGCACCATTTGCCCCTATCTCTCTATCCACGTAGATATTCTGCATGTGGTCAGCCGATCTTAAATTTCCATCATTTACAGACGAAGTGTGCTCCATTGAAAATGTGAAATGTTGCATTTGTTGAGCGGTTGCTCGCACAGAACTGTAAAATACCAATATGAGATAAATGTTTAACTTTTCAAGTCACAGATTATGTTTCTTTACTCTCTAGTTTCCGAGTCGAATTTCGGGCCATCCATAAATTAAATAACACCTTTTTCACTAATTATCAGGAGGGAAATAAAATAATTGCGTGCGTGTTGATTTACTAGTTAAATAAAATTTAACTGCTTGCTATATCCTCCCCATTTAGCAGATCGTAACATTTCCCTAAAAGTTTTTATCTAATCTATGAATGGCCCATTACTTGTAAAACTCTGAAGCGTCAATGTAACTTTGCGATGTGACTGATCTCAAGGCATTGAATATTCTTTCTCCAGTAGTGGGTTCTGTTTTTCTCAACATAGATCCGGAATTCGGAGGGTCTGGCGGAGCAGGTGGTGGAACAGGACTCGTTGAATTATCGACGACTGCATTCGATGAAGAGATAGATTCAATATCTAGGAAAAATTCTTCATGTTCATCGTTAGTAACATTATTATGTGACGTTTCGAAGTTAGGTCGATCAGGTAGGCTTTGAATGTACTGCGAGACTCGTTGCAAACCTTGCAGTTTTGTAGGACTACTATGTAGGCTATAGTTCTCTAGCGAATCTTCTTGAAGAGGCGTGTTACTTCGGAAGGGAATCATCTCGATGCTTTGAATCTCGCTTACTTTTTGCGTCAGGTGGTTGGACAACTCCTGCGCATTCTGCAACATCTTCGAGACTGTTTGTGGCATGTAGATTGACTCCATACTTGTTTGAGTTGTGGTATTCGCACAGTTTTGTAGACCAAAGCTGTTATTCAATCCTCTAGATTCATTCCTCATAGGCTGTCGCACTGCATTGTTCATCTGGACGATGTCGTAGCTACCGTAAGGTTGCGCTGCTCGACAAAAGTTCTCATGATCTTCATATTCGAACTTCATCTCTTGATCCGATATCGGTGCTCCTTGAACACTATACCTAACTTTCGCAGACTCGTCAATATGATCGTATTGTCTGTAGGAACCATTTCTTATAGCCGATAACTCTCTTCTCCGATCTTTCTGGATCTCCATCTCATATCTAAATGAAAAACGTCCATCTTTTTACTTCTTTATTTTTTATTACAAGGTCAAGGAAAGTATTTACAGATTTATATATATTTACTGCATCTCATAATTTAACTGACCTGCGATCGAAGTCCATTGATCTTATGTCAGGTTGATTCTGAACCGCATATGAAGACATTTGGATAGTTTCAGGTAATGTTCTGCAAGTGTAAGTTTCAAATCCTATTTTGGATTGTTCGCTGGCTTTGAAAGACGCGTAACTATCGAATCCTGTCCTCAATTGTTCATTATATGCATTGACATGTTCATTCTGGAAGAGGAAAACGGGCGCGGAGGGATGAGAAGAGCTGGGAGCCTTTGGTAGAAATGGAGGAGGAGTTAGTGGACCAGGATTCGCTTCCTGCATTCTGAGGTAATCTACGGTATTTGGTGTATGAAGAGGCGAAGGCCTGGGACGTGCTGTGGGTCTTGGTTGAGGAGCCGGCCTCAATGGTTGAGGCGGTATTGTACTTGCGGTTCCGAGGGGAGGATGAAGGTCTCTGTCGACTGCCTCGAACCTTGAAGAGACATGCCACAAAAAACATTGTCCTCGATATATGTCATGATTATCACAGACAGCGATCATAAAGTTAATTTATGAAAAATTTACCTCGTAAAAGATCCCTGCGGATCGAGTCTAAGATCACTTTCACTGTGAAGTAAGTCGTGAGATGTGTTTCCGGTTTGACGATATAAACCTGGTACGGCTTGAGCAGTCGGATGTTGAGCTTTTACCAAACCCACCTAACATATTAAAAATATTCCTAACGAATTAAATCACAGTAATGCAGCCTAAATATTAGCAATGTCAACTAATGAACATAAAAACTTATGAAAATTAGAAAGTCATTGCGATTGATTAAGTGATGTTTTGACTCTTATACCTTTTCTTCTCGAGGTGCCCACAACCAAGATAGCCTTTGTCGCCATTCTTCACAAATACTCCAGACATTTCTAGCCCCACATTGCCAACCAACTAAATACCTACTTAGGTAAAAATGCTTGCTGCAGACAATGAAACAAAATAAGTCGTTAGCTAAGAAGAGGAAAAGCAATTTTGTTAAATATACGGTCCTTTAATTTCATCAATTATTGGGTATAGATTACCTTTTGCAAATTACGAGTGCCACCCCAGCTACTAGAACAATAGCCACCGTAGTTCCTAAGCCAGTGAGAACCCAACCCATTATTTTAATTTTGCCTGACTTCCCAAACACAGTTGAACGTAATACAGATGAATCTGTAACATTGGAAGAATATTACGATATATTAAATTATCGTATGTATTTTATCGTCGTTAATATTAAAGGGAAGTTTTGGAAAAACTTTGGCGTTCGTATAATTGATTAATTGGCGTGACAATAAATTGATGCGTTTGTCCTGCGGCCTATGAGAAATATTGTACAAGTAAAATAGTTACCTTGACACGGGTGGTGGCGCAAATGTACAAGTGGAGAAAAGAGAGCAACGAGTAGGCCGCCCTGGTCTGACCCAGTTTGGGTATCTACTACTTACGATTCAGTCACTTTGAGATTTGTTGCATTTTTAAATGCAAATGACTTAAAATCTTTTTAAATCTCTTGAAATCTCTGTAAATCTGTTATAATCTTTGACTTTCATTGAAATCTCTTTAAAAAATCTTTAAATATTTTTAGATCTTTAAATGATTTCACTAAAAATAATTAGCTGGGCTAATTACTGTGGCAACATTTGAAAAAGAATATTTTTTGAAAAAATACTTTTTTTCGCGCCTTTTCTTTCGCTTTAGATAACAAAGGCTGGTAATTTGAAGAGGAGAATTTGGTTTTATTAGCTTTTAAGAATTTATTAAGGCATATTAAGAAAATTCTTTATTATATAATTCAAAAGTTTCCGGGCCCTTATTCACCGTAAGCTCTGGTGCACAAGCCACCCACGCGATTCTATTTATTACATACCATTTTTACGCTTTTTTTACAACACCTGCTAACTGAAGTTGAACAGTAGAAGTAAGCAAAACTTGAAAAGCTTTTAACGTGAATCATGAATGACTTAGATGTACTGGAATTTTTCATATCTATATTTTTTCTTATATTTGATAACTAGAGACTAACGAGTTTCTAAGGAAAAATTTTCTACTTATTTTGTTATCTTACTCCCTATGATAGACATAAATGTTAATTTAAAAAAAATTTTCTTTGGGGTAAACTTGTTTTTGCAAATTGAAAATTCATTATGGTAAGGTGCTTCCTCTAAAGCTGTTGCGAATAGAGTATGAGAGCAAGTACTTATAGCCTGGGGAGAGCACGTTGATTAAATATTTTTCGAGCAGCTTTGAGACTTTATCGTTCATTTCCCAGTCTCGCTTTTCTCTTAGTACTGCTTTCTCATCAACTTTCCCTTTCTTAATCACTGTGAAATCATTTCGCCAATCCAGTCAAAATAGCAGTGGGATTATTACTTGAATCTTATGCAAATAGATGTATATAAACTAGTTACACTGAGAAAAACAGATATGTTTAAATCTATATAATCAAACTTAAAATTATATTATTTATTTTATGCTCGGGATTTGAAGGTGTGGAGCCAGCCGAAAATGTATACGTGGAGTAGATATGGCTGCGAGGTCGATTAAAATGCAAACAAAACAGTGAGGGAACTGGAGGAAGGCTTGGTGAAAATGTTGGAGTGTTGTGTGAAAAAGGCTTGGCGGGAGATTGAGGGGAATAAAATGAAGAAGAGAAAGACCCTCACAAGAGGGTTGGAAGGGGAGGGAGGATAGCGAGAGGGTTGAAATTCTGGGCACTTGCCAGATGGCGCATTGCGCCCGAGAAATCCAGCCTGCGAGTTTCTAATGCGGTGCCAAACATGTGAATCCGTATTGTAACAATGATCTACGATGATCTGTTATCATAGCACACAAACATTTTACAGAAAAACAACTCTGTGTGAAGATTAGATATTTTAAAAGGATTAATATTAAAGAGTGAAAAATGGTTTTAATAAGTTAAAATCTTTCTTAGAACTGTTTTAAAGATCCTCTTTCATGTGGTTAGATATATGTAATGTTCTGTTAAATGCTCCTGAAAGTCTCACTATCAGAGACCGTGATGCACATAAGTAGCTTAAAATTGTTAGCGATTAGAGCACCCGTTAGATGGATTTAATATGGCTCAGAATCGTGTGGAATGCTAAGCCTGCAGCATTCTCGTTCCCCTTTGGCAAAGCTTCCCTCAGATCATCCTGGAGGTATTGAAAATCTAGGGGAACGGAAGAAGAGGAAGATGACTCTCAGAGATATAATGAGAGAAAAGAAGATATTTTGTGAATAAGAATTCAAAGTTCTTTCTTCTTGCTCTCTGGAAAATTTTATGTTCCTTCTAAATAAAAATGCTTCAACACTTGAAAATAACTTTCATAATTGAAATAGATTCATTCTATTTTGTACTTCAATAGTACTGTTTTGCCTTTTTATTTTATTATACATAGACTGTAATGACTATATTGAACTTCGATATGAATAAGTTTCACAAAACCTCTGTTTTACTCATTTTCTCTCAGTGTAACTTGTTGAATCTACCATCTACAGTGACTCTCCTAAATGGATTTCGAACCGAATCACGGGGACAATAAGCTCTCGGTAGGCGCTTTGCAGAACTCAATTATATTTGTGAGTTCTCTTCACATGATCATTGCAATAGAAGATTCAAGTTTAAAGATTATATAATTCAGTCTTTAATATAGTATGCACAGCCTCCCAAACGTCAAATTAAATGATACTTGAGAAATAAGAGCTTCTTGTAGTTAAGTAGTAAAAGTGTGTTGCCGCGAGCGAGCCATATATATGTATATATATTTGTATAATTAACTGGTTTGTAAGCAATCGTATTTAGATGCATCAGGACCAGAAATGATATCGAAATCAATATGTCGCAGCGAATTAATTTGATATATAATTGAATACCGGAAAGGTAATAGAAGCTACTGAAACGAAGGGAAGTGGGAGGGATCGGGAGGAAACTTGGCATTAATTAATTAAAACGTAGTTTGGATTACGACATAGGGTCGAACGTAACTGACTAAAAAATGGATTATCCAGCACATGTTCATTGTACACATCATACTCTCTACGGATTATTATAGACTTCATATAAGCCCGCGTGAACAGTAATATAACAATTCATTTTCCTATATTTATCAAAGAGCAAATGATAGAGAAATTAATCTAAGCCAGGTTTGGAAATTTCTGCATGGAATATAGTTTAATGGAAGGATTAGAAAATAATCCACTTATCAATAATAATAATATAATTTAAATAAGAGTATTTATGTAATATTACTTTATCTTAATAACATTATAATATAATAATTAATAGCCTCTTTTGTCGTTCACTGATTTTATTCATATGTATATCTATAACATATATATATATATAACTTTTGATGTGGAATTGAATCGCCCATCTTCATGAATGCCCTGCCTGTCATATGCCAATGCTGGTGTACTTGCACACACCTGTAGCGTCATATTGCACATTGCGGCCTCTTTACCTGCATATGTATGCGTATAAGTCTGTATATGCAAGCGATATGCGCAGATTCTCTTAGAGGCTATATGCGCTTGATTCAGGGTGGCATTTACATTAAACTGTCGCATCATTTGATTAATCATTTCCATTTTATTTAAAGAGATATCCTACAAATCTATTCAGTATTTCATTTCATTGCTCCACATACAACATTTAGGGTTGTTTTTTACTGAAGATAGATTATAAATATTTTACTGGATAGTTCAGAGTCTTATATTAAGCTTGAAGAAATAATTATTGTGAACAGGTAAAGTTGTATTAATTGTGAACGTCCTTGTTAAAATTTGAATACTAACTACAATCTCATTTCTTTGTTTCTGCATCGTTTTACGAAAAATGCAATTCAAACGAACAAAGGAAGTCTTCTAGAAATAATGATTGTGAAATTTAGTTCGGTATAGAGTTTACTTTTACCTCGTGAATATTTCAAATAATGAGATACGCAACAATGGCAATATGAACAGAAGGCGCTGCTTTAAAAAAAGAGTTGAATATACACATGGAAAGTAGTAAAAGGGTCAATATGTCAATATAATAAAGATCACCACGAATCTCAAAGCTTTATCGGTTGAAAATCACATTATGTGCGATAAAGTATCCAATTTTCAATAAAACATCGATCTTCCATTCTTTCTGCATATTTGGAATTGTAACTCGATTTAAGGAACATCCCCTATATATCATCTGACTTCTGAAAACACCTGCTACTTTGAGAATTTCACTTTCCCTGAAAATTTCAACGGAGCCTTTTTCCCATGAAAATTTACATCTCTAATATTTACACTTTTTTACCAAATGGAATCTTTTTCCCCACAAATCAAAGAAAGAAAAGGAAATTGTCCCTCATAATCACTATAAAAATTCTGAGAAAACGTATATTTTCTCTGTTTTGCTTACTTTAGCTTCTTTTATACCTTCTTTCGTGCTATGTCTCTTCCGAAGCATCTATATAGCTTCTAAGTTCTACGGCAGTGCACTGGCTTTCAAGTTAATTAAATTCCAGAATGGAGGAGAGCGGATAGTTGATGGGAAGGAAGTATGAACTAAGAGTAGAAGGGTAGCCAGTGGTGTACACGTATAGTATAGGTATTTCAGCAAGGGTGAACTGAAACTGACTGAAACAAGCTGAAAACAGACGGAACATCGTGAACACTGATAGAAAGCGAGAATCAGTCCTCCACGCTGTCTGTTTTGCAAATTTTATTACATACTCGACCAGCTCTGTCACTATAACTCCTATAACCATTCACCACCCTCGGTCAAAATGGAGGAGGGCAGTTAGGTACCTAACTATGATGCTCGCACATATATATATGTGCGCACAATGCGTCATTTTTACCGCTCTTACTATCGGCAATTAGCATCGGCCTTTGTAACAGCAATAATCAAGTTACAATTTCCGTTCTCGCCGCGAAAGCCAAAAATTACTCTCTCCCTACTAGTAATATTAATCTATTCTTTTGAAAAGAAATATTTTGAAGGCAGAGTTTCACCAACTTTATGTTCGTAATAATAAATATTTTTCGCTAAAACATGCAGACGGAGGTAAATGGCCTCGTTTTACTGAACAATATTATTTTGAACGGAAAGTTTTGGTGAGCGTTGTGCCGCTATTTGAGAATAATATAAAAGACGGGTGAACATCCATTTTTTCCCACATATGTCACAATAATGTTAAGCCCCCATTTATAAAACTTTTCTAGATGACAAAAAACATGCACCAAACATACTTTGCTAACTTGAGCCTATATTTATAGGGTGTATAGAATCTATAGTGCTTTTGTGAGGGTAGAAACTTTTCGGTGGAAGTTTGTTGAGACGCAACTTTTGGAAAGTAACTCGCTAAGCACTGTATATTACTTTATCATTATATCAGTGCAGACACCTTATATTCCTTCAGTTTTCGTGATTTAGGATGTGCGCGACGTGACATGATGTTGGGGGGTTCACATGATCGACAGCAAGTTCGACGTAATAAAGAGTCCGTTTTTATGCTCGGAATACGCGATGAATGGAAGATAGATGAGATTTAGATTGGATCGCTTTTTAGAGAGAAATCGCCAGTTGCTATCGCTGTCACGTTGAATGATATTGATTCAGTGGTTGGAGGTTCGAGATTTGCAATGTAGAAGTCTAACTGATGAACCCCTTTTGGCCATTACGTAAAGACTTGACGAGAAAGGTAGCGACGTCTGCGTGTCGTGAAATCAAATGAGATTCAATTATCCCTTCAATTAAACTACGTGTGATTCACCATCGTTGAAGAGCCACGTCCGAGTTCATGCAAATAGCAAGCCAGGATATAGAAATTGTGATACGTTAGCCAGAACAGATGAAAAAGGAGAATGGCAGTTACTATTTTAGAATTTGGATCCTATTTATATTTATATTCAGCATTTAGCGACAGAATATGATTTCGAAGGATTATAAAGAATTTCCTAGTTAATAAGTTATAATAACTAGAATTATGGTTACTTATAGAATGTTCAGAGATTTTTAGAGATTTTGAATATGGTCAGTTCACTGACGAAGTGAAGATTTCTTTCAAAGACCAGACATTTTCTCCGACTTTTCCCTGAATTTCATGTATTCCATTTTAACTATCATAAGTTGATGGAGAAATGAATTTGGATTCATGATAATAATGCATAATGACCTAAGGAGCACGTTTCCATTCGAGTAACATGTATATTGGTGAGAGATCAGTTATATAGCTGAATTGGGAAGGGAATAAGTTCGGCGGTACGTGACCATTGGGGAATTTTTCTATTGGGCACCTATATGTGTCCAGATATGCGAACAAAATCGTCCTCTATGCAAGATATATTCGCAGAGAGTTGCTGACGCCAAGTGGAAATCTGGAATTGGCTGCAGTACAGAGATAACGTCATTTCAACAGTTCTCGGTTACATGTACCGCAGTAACCATTGCATTTATACGAGCGTAGAGTGCGTATTTGGATGGATCCTAAACCAGCCCTACATAATTGCTAGGCTTTCAATATGATGCAAGGCAATCAGTTTAAATTACATCAATAAATAACCCATGGTAATAAAGGAAAACTGGAAAGAGAAATGTGCGTGGGAATCTGTTTTCTCCCTATAATAATTTATTCATTAAGGCATTGTTTTTTTAATTTCATTGTGTGTCCCATTAATAATTCTACTAGCATAGCATGGGGTAATTTCCAAGAAGAAGGTCACAGGTCAGAAAACAGGTATTGCATGGGGAAGATTTATCTTTCTCTATAGAAAACCAATGCAGAGAAAAAACTCTGTGATGTTTAAACGCGTAATGGTGCAAGAAACCCAAGAAAAAATATTAAGGATAATCTCAACAGTATATATAACTGAATCATTTTTAAATGCTAATTTTCAGGAGTGATGAACAGTTCATCTTTAGAATATAAGTTTAAACTGAAAATCTGACAGATTTTTATAGCTGAAAATCAATTCTTTATGAGAGGCACGTGCTCAATGCTTTTGGAATATTGAGCAGAGAATGAGCGGGGCGTGGCGTACAAAAAGGAGAAAACTGGACTTCTTTTGTTTAAATTTCAATTCAAAAACAAATCTTCACCAATTTGAACTCTTTTTCTTTTTTTTTAAGCTATAAGCGTACAAGTAAAAATGAAAGTTCGATACAGTTTAATCAACAGGCTTCCGAAATTTAAAAGCTTCTCTTTTCTCGAAAATTGAGATTTTAATAATTTCTTAAATTCAGAATATTTTAAATGCATATTGTGTAAAATTTTTTAATCTATGACCTTTATTTGAATTTTTTAAGATCACCGTAGAGGAATATCTATAAAAACAGTGTTTTTCAACAATTTTTAAAATCATAAATACTTTGGAAATGATCCATCATTTTTAAGTTTCTAAAACTCACTTAATGCAAAAATTTTCCACATTTTACTAAAATTATCTACATATTTGTTGATACACTTTTATAGATTTCGCAAAATGTTAAACGAGGTGAAAAATAACTTAAAAACATGAATAAAAAATGTTAATATTCAAAATTTTATTTTTTTAAATCAAAGCTTAAGTGATTCATTATTATTACTTTTTAAGACAATGTAGTTTAAAAAATTTTCATATAAAATGCATATGGAAAATTCTTAAAATGTGTATGAAGTCACTTGAATATATAATACATTAAATTTCATACAGATTTTTAAACAATGTTTTTATAATATCCTTCAAGGTTTTTTGAATAAAGAATGTAACGTGCTGTATTTCGAAGGTGTAAACAGTTCACACAGGACTGCGAGTCTGCAACTGACACATGACGGAATGACGGAACAATGAAGGGTCCATACAAAAGTGGAACAAAGGTATCAGTCTATCCGATTCAGAGAATGTGATGTTATCTGACCAGTTGAAATAGTACATAGAATTCCTGAGTATGTTTTTAGCAATTATCGATCCCATCTGTGCTTTCTCGGGCATAATCAGTTGGTAGAGTTTCCGGTTCATCGTAATGCGCTTTATACCTTTCAGTATTCTCGTTGACGTCATTGTACGAGATGAAGAAAACAAATTTCCGTGTCATAGAATTAGCAACCGAGCGATCCTTACGGAGGGATGAAGAAATTTTCAGGTGTATACTATATATAGATTCTGTTAACCTACCTGGTTGATTAAATCCTTAAATTAATTAGTCCTGATGTGTGAACGATGACAGTAAGCTTGTTGTTTCTTTTTCTTTATCTCTCCTTTTCCTTGACACTACCTGGCAGAATAATGAGCCATAGGGGCTTTTTCGTGTAGAATCATCGTTTTCCAAGAGTCTGATTTTCGCGAGCGCGGAACTTGAGAGCTTTAGCGACCCTCGCTCTCTTCGCACGACTGACTGAGCCTGGAATTAAGGGGTGCTTGCAATGCTGACAGGTGGCGTTGCAAGCTCTGAACTACCCCATCCGGCTGGCTATACAGGGTGGTGTGTAAAAACTCAAACGGAAGGAAAACCTTTATACTGCTCTTCAGATGTCTGAAGCAAAAAGCCGCACTTCATTTTTTACAGAACTCTGCATCCCTTTACTCTGAAAAACATTCTCTTCATGCAACAAAATCGTTTGCTGGACTCGAGAAAAAAGTTTTAAGCACCAACATTATTATCGTTAAATATGAATTCGAATTCAATTTCAATTTCTAGATTCTAAGAAGCATTTGCAATTCATTAAAACTTAGGTAAAAAATTAATAGAAAGCGCTCACATTGTGAGATTAAGTTCGCGATTATTGTGACATTTAACTTATATAACATTTAAATAGCCTCAATCTCTTTAAGATAAAACTTTCGAGTTAATTTAAATAATGTAGTGAGTATAAATGTAAAAATTGTAGGAATTTTAATTTTAAATGATCGGATTGAAATTAATTGCATTCAATATACCATCATTTAATAAATAGAGCTGAATATACCATGGTACATTTATAAGTTCACTGATCGACGGAGAGTCGATAGGAAAGAAAATGCTGCAATATCTATTACCAGTTGCAAGCTGTACACTTTGTGATTAGAAGATATGAATCTTAACGTATAATTATCGCATGGTATTAGATTCAACATCAAAACTCAATAGTTCATGAAACGTTGAAAATTAATTAGTTCGTTTATCTACAAATTCGTTTAAAAAGCATCATTCAGTATGACTTACAGTCTTGTCTAGCATAATAGATGAAAGTGCCAAATTTCCAAAATCACTTGAAAAATTCTGTTTTTTTAATTACGATATAACTCGATTTATGATTGTCACTGTCTTTTTTAAATGGTTCTTATAGCCTATTATCTTTCGACAGCTTCTATACAATTTGTCCTAAAGGCCAAGGATGAAAGAAAATACAATAGAGACGAAAGGAAGAATTTTTATCAATCTTATTTCTATTTTTGCAGTTAATGGAAGAAATTATCGCTGAAGAAGGCAAACAACTCGAAGTATAAAGTACAAATTGAGAGCAATGCCTATATTTCTCTACTCACTTTATACATTTTACACATTAATGGATTTTAAAAGATGAAATGAGATTTCCAAGAATTTAAAAAGATTTCATGCTATTTCTTCTAGAAATTTAAAAGAAATGTAAAGAATCTTAATCTATAGTAAAAGATTAAATAATTCAAAAAATGTTTTGGAATTTCAAGGAATATTATGTGCATATTTTGTTCAAAAATAAGTGTGCAGAATCTATCAAAGTGCAATAACAAAGTTTCAGAAACACAATGCGTCATTTATAAAACCAGCAATATGGTAAAACCAGAAAAATCTTCTAACATTTCCAGGTAAAATGCTGAATAAAAACTTTGATAAATTTCTCTCCGTACTTTAAATTCTAACGGTGATTCCTTTTTTTTTCACCCCCTCGTTTCTGAATTTCAGTTTATCGCTGTAAAAATGATGATAAGCATGTGATAATAAAAGGCATTATAAAACCCACACCCTATTCCTCAATATCTCCCCCCTTAGTTTCTCACTCCTCTCTTTTTCTCCCACGTCCTGACAAGAGTAACGGAGAGTCAGTCGCTTTCGCGTCGCGCATCGAGCAACCAGAGAAGATAAAACAAACGTTTCTCAAACTGCTTGCAATCGATTATTATTTTAAATCAGTGTATACTTTTTTATTTTCTACCCTCTATGCTACCAATTTATTAAAACTCCATAAAACTTGAAAACGCTGAAAAAAAATCAAAGATTCTTAATTTTGACCGTTGGTAGCCCTCCTTATTCAGCGACTTTTTATTTTTTTATAAGCAAATAAAAAAAAATCTCTGCAAGTTATTCGAGATAAAATTACTATTATTATCCCCAAAATGTGAAATTTTCTCAATTTTGTGTGGCTAATAATTGTCGTTAATTTTCACTAAAAGAAATTAATATTTTCTTTTGGATGTAATTAGAATGGCTTAATAAAATATTATTTTCAAATTCAACTCCAGAGTGGAGATACCAAGCGCGGTTGAATATTTCATTAAGTTGGCTGACCTTATTCATATTTATACTACTGTGAAGTGTCTGACTCCAGCGAGGCTGGAACTACTAACTTCAGCAAGACGGGGCTGACGGCTGACCAATCCCGCTTTTAACGCCTGGTAATAAGAGAGGTAATTTGGCAAATGAGCAATATACTTCTCTCGCATTTTCTCCCTATCGTACATTTTGTATTTCTTTCTTAATTATCATTACGCTCACATAATAAAAAGGCAATTAAACTGCACTGAACATCAACTCTCGGGGAAAACATAATTCATTCAACGGGTAAAAAAGACGTAAACACAGCAGCAACTAGAAAAACTGTGTTTATTCTGCGTCTGATATTAAAAACCAAAAGAGCGTATTAATATTACGCTCTTTTGATAATAATATCTTTTAAGTTTTAAACTTTTTACCGAGATTATAAAAATGAAAAATGACTAATAATTTGTTAAGAATTATAATAAAACTTGGTGTTCGTTCATATTTCCTCAATTCGTTTGTGAAATAGATAAACTGTCTTTCTGCGGGGGTAGTAAATTGCGACTTAAATAAAGCTTCCCATTTTCCATCTTGAAGCCTCCAGAGAAATAACGTTTCACTTTGAATAAAGAAGACAATTCGAATTAGATAACTTTTTTTCAGTGATAAATTCAATTGCTTTACATGTGCATACAATTTGTTAACTTGAGTTTTACTTTCCAATATAAATTGTTAGAATTGAAATTAAGCCATCTAATTTTCAAGCAGGGATGAAACTCAATTACAAGTTAATTCAAGTGATGCTTCGTAGTAAACTTTAGTTAACAGTGTGGCATTCTAGAACGTGACTAAAATCTACAGAAGGACGCGAAATCGTTTATTATGGGGGAACAGCTGGACTAGCATATTTATAAGAGATAAAAACACATCTTCAAGTGGGAAATATAAATAGTCGATAAATCGATA
This sequence comes from Synergus umbraculus, assembly GCA_900474325.1. Taxonomy (NCBI): domain Eukaryota; kingdom Metazoa; phylum Arthropoda; class Insecta; order Hymenoptera; family Cynipidae; genus Synergus; species Synergus umbraculus. Next base: position 44,602 of record UCOK01006169.1, on the reverse strand, counting down.
AACGGTTATCTTATCTGCGCAGTAGGTGATGTAAAGGACATGAACATATTTGACAAATTCAATTTAATATGTGTAGTACCTTTATTAATTTTATTCAAAATAAATTTAATCCTCTATTTTCATGAAAAAATCACGAAAAAAATCAAAACTTTACTTTATTGGTTTCAGTAAGTTAAAAATGGCTCTTCGCCTAATCTTGTTAGTCTCATTCAATCTGAGGAAAATAAATTAAGAGTAAATACCAGTAAATCTTCATTTACTTTTATAAAGATCCACATGCAGTTTATCCCAATTTCATTTAGAAAAATGTCAAGTAGCCTGATGGATTTACTGTAGGTGTCTATCAGTTTTCATTTTGAAAACTTGTAGAAAGAAAAGTTTTAAACAAAAGTTGTGCAGTTTGAAAAAATACCCACAGGCGTGTATTAAGGCACACCCCGCCCCTTTACATTTTTTAAAGATGGACTACATTGAAGGTTCAAAGAATGAAAAAACGATTTACGTCTTAAAAAACTACTATAGATTTTGCAAGTATTTTACTGAAATTATAACTGTACTCATCTCGCCCCGGTCTCCTCAAAAAATATTAACTTTTGCAACTATTTATGTTAGGTACCTTTTTATTACAAATTTATATTTCTATATCCGCTTTTTTAATCCCTTAATTTATTTGAGGCAGAAGCATTTATATTTTATGATTTAAGCTTTCGTATTTCCCCTTTGCAAGTTATTAAGGCGGTTAGCAAATATTTACCTGCTTTGGGGTATCCTTATAAAGTATAATACTTAGAACAGATAATTTGAGTATAAATAATATACACAAAAAAATTTAGTAAGTCAGCATACTTGCAATAGAGAACAAAAATATTTAAAAAGTGAGAAAGACCGAGTGCAAAGCGAGGAATGCGTAATTACAAATAAAATTATATAGGGGTTGTTTTATTGGCTTCCTCATTTTTCTCCTCAGCTTTTATCAACTTCACATCTTGCTTGATAGCTCTTGAGCATCAATTGCACGATGGGAGGTCATATAATCTACGATAGTACATTGATGTCATGCCAAGCTACTCAGAATTGAAATTTACGAGAAATAAACGATTATCTTCCTCGTTATTTAATGAAAAAATATGTTTGCAATGAGCTTTCATCATAACTCTTATATTGTTTAGTTTGTATTATACTTATACTTAGAGGGGGAATAAACCCGGAAGATATCTTGGTAGATTAATTTAGAAACATAATTATAGTATAGGTATAATAGATAATTATGGATTTCCAGAAAAAAATTAAATTTTTAGACAGTGAAAAAGTCGACTTAATGTGCTCGAAGCTTCTTGAAGTTCGCAGAATATAATATTCTCCTCACGGTTCTCGCGTTTCGCACTCCATATTACTTGGAAGTTGGTTTAGTTAAATTTTTTAAATTGGATTATGATGCTATATCTTCATATACATGTGATAAATTTGAAATGAAGAGATATCCAATTAAAAAACGAAGAAGTATCATTATTATTCACCCTACTTCAAAATATAAATAATTTAAGGGTGATAGTTTTTACATTGTTGTTTTCTAACTTGAGAATCTTGAAACTTTCAAAGTCGATGGAAAATGAAATGATGAGTATATAAAGTTTGTACCTAGGAATAAAATTTTTTTTAATCAGAAACTTCAAGGTCCAAATTGTCGGACGGCAAGGAATATTAAGTACGTATATATGCCACGTGCAAGACGTATTATGAATATTTTCTGCAATATATAGTAGATGTGTATCTCTAGTATCTCGTGATGAATATTATGAACATTTTCTATATTCTACTGACTAAAGCTTGCAATGTAAAGTATTTTGTACCAACAGACATGAAACTAGATTTTATATTAAAGCCGTTATTTCATACAAGAAGAAACATCTACGTAAGCTCATTTCCCGAAGGACAAAAATGCAACATTCTGTAGACATACGTATAAAAACATCAATCCTAGTCAAGCGGATTACTGCATTAAAGAAATAGAGCTTGCGAAATTCATCTCCTTAAGTTTCGATTAAGATTTGAATAATCTTTTTACAGATCATTTCTATCTTCGTAAAAGTATTCCCAGATCCAATTTCGAAAATAATCGAGCTCGGGATTATGCTAATTGTATGCAGTCGAGAGTCTCTTTTAAGTTCAACTATTCAGGATATTGCATTTTAGGGCCATATTCTATTTGACCTAGTTACCTATTTTCAAATCACACAGCACTACTGCAGTTATCATGTGAAGTTTGAATGTTATTACTTGGCATTTAAATAATACCGCTGAATGTATAGTAAATAATGGTAATATAATAATAAATAGGAACTGTCTATTTTTACGGAATATACCGTAAGACTAGCATGCATGAAATACATTTTCAGAGAGTATTTTCTCTTATCGACCATTTACTAATTTACCCGCATCGAGCAATTACAGTGCTTAGCTGTGATTCTTGAATTACAATGAGCTAAGGCTCGGTAAACAATCTGCGATGTGGCGCAGAGTTGCGGCAATGAATTGAGCATGACCCTGTGAAATATCTATAAAGGACATAAATGCTCATCGTTACATACTCGGAAAGCAGTTTTTAAATTGCAAGTGTTTGAAATTAAAACAAAACCATAAAATTTTTAAAGTTCTGATTTAAATGGTTTAAAATTGTGCGCAAGTTTGAATTGGAATTTTATAATAGTATAATCTTCTTTTGCTTTTCTATTAATAAAAGCATATTTTAGTTCCTATCGTATCATATCTTCGCTATTCTACTTCATTTTCAAATCAGACCGAAAAGTTTCAATAACTTATCTCGGGTTCGTAGCTCATTCAACTCATCAGTGAACTTTGTCTCTCAACTTTAATTAACCACACCCTAAATACATCCAATGTTACACTCGTGAGTGATACGCCCTGCACGTTGATTATTGACATTTCACGCACAAGCAACAACTTTAACGAATTCGAATAATGAGTATACGAATCAGTTGAAAATTAAACTTTTTTTTGAGTGTTTAAAACACTATCAGTGCAAAAGTTCTTTTATTTGAACTTTCAAAACTTTTTAATTGTTTATTTGCTCTGTTTTCAGAGGGTTTTTTATTGAGAAACCTGAAAGCCAAAATAGAACACGGATAAAGAAAGTTCGAAGTGAAATTGTATTACATGTTGGTTAGCTAGAGAACAGCTATGCTCTTCTATGCTCTTGGTTACTCTTTTTCTCCCGTTATCAGTCTCTCGAGCATCGTGAAATCCTGTAAAGTTCTGTGCTACAGTTCACTTTTTCTCTTTTTGAACTCCCACTTCCTCGCAACTTGTCACTTCCTGCATTACAAGTCACTTGAGACTAACTGATCGAATTCTCAGAGACAGGATGCAAAGCGAAAAATATATGAAGCTTTTCGTTTGTAAAATTCTGAAGTATTCCGCAGGGAATGCTATATAAGCTTTTCCAATATATACATACTACCAATTACAGAAGGTCGATTTATACTTAGCTTATCGTGTGGTTCCAAGATGAAAAGTCAGAGATTTTTACGATTGCTGGTCATGTTTTTTTCTCCAGTGTCAATCTTAAAGTATTCCGACCCAATGGTTCATAAATCATTTGCTTGGAAACATTTTGTAACTTTTTCTCTCTCCTGGAAATATTGCGTACGATGTTCTATTTCTTGGCTGAAGGAAAGAAAAGAGTATTTTTTATGACTTCATCTATTTACACACCTAATTCTTCTGTAAATTGAAGGTGACGCGTATATATTAACCTTATTTCAATGTAGCATTTTTCTTTGCAGAAAGTATTGCTTGGGAATAAAAAATAAGACTGAAGGAAGCGAAAATAAGGAGCGAAAATGGTATCATCGGCAGTTTTAGGAGCAGCTGCGGGAACTGGACTGGCTCTCGTAGTCGCTATGACAATTGTAATTTACAGGTAATTATAAAAACAGGGAAGATAAACCAAAAGTGGAAACAAGTATTTTTCATCTTTTTTTTTTATTTTATTTATATTTAGAATAGATAAATCTATCCATACGTGAAATAGGATTCAGTGTACGCGAAACAGAAAAGCTCCTGTCGATATTATTATGTGCATATATGCAGAATACGAGAGGATTTAGGACTAGGATTAGGAACTTAGTATGTATAAAGTACACGTCGCACGTATTGCACATAGAACACACATTGCGCAAAGGTCACGCAGATTTAAAAGAAATTGTCAAGATTATTTAAATTTTAAAGTCATTATTTTAGTAAATAATAGTTTAATAATACATTTTATTACGGTTACTTCAAATTAAACATAAAGTTTGTGAAAGGTATACTTTATATAACTCTGAAGATTCCACAGAAACACCCACGCTAGATTAGAGAGATTTATTTGAAACCTTATGAACCGTTGCAGATATTATGCTGTTAAACGGAAAAGCAAGTATTGGAGCAACTTGGACCGATGGCCGGATCCTCCAACCACAATTGCAACCAGAAACTATCATCAACATCAATGCGTTAACCCTCAATCCTCTCAAATGCTAGACTGTTGGCGAAAACCACAACAGAACTATTACGCTGTTCAATCTGGGGTTCGTAATAATCATCAATGTGCCAACCATGAAATATGACATACATCACCTTCACCTTGTTTTAATCATAATAATTTTTAAACTAATCCTACATCACATAAATCAATTCCGAATTCCGAACATTAAAAAGGATTATTGTGCGAAATGCTGCGGAAAAAGTACATCCATTTTGGGAATTTTTTTTTCAGCGAAACTAGGAAGTAAATTAAAATTCTGAAAAAAGGTCTTTATTATACAACTATAATAAACTATAAACACTTATTTTCTTTTTATTGTTCGTTCGTTGTATAATAAAGAACTTTTTCAGAATTTTGACTATAACACCTTAGATGAAAAATAATATAATCACTCTCTGAAAGGAAATATTCTACACTGAGAAAAAAATACTCGGAAATCAATAAATCTCTTCCAAAAGCAGATATTTTATTGATTCAAATGTATATACTTTAAAATGTACAATATCACTATTGTATGGAAATGATTAATTCTTGTTTCATTAAAAATTCATTTGAATCAATAAAATATCTGCTTTTTTGGAAGAGATTTATTGATTCAAAAGTATATTTATTGATTTCCGAGTATTTTTTTCTCAGTGTATACTTGAAATTACAGCAATTGAACAAATTGATTTTAATTTACACTATCGGAAGACTTGCTTCGATAAAGTGCCGATGACTGATAAGAGACCATATGCGGGAAAAGCTCTGTCGATATCAAAAGTTTCTAGATATCTTTTCGCAACAAGCCAGTAACTTTCTGCTTTATCCTTCCCTGGAAATTGTTCTTATTCATTCCTTTGTCCAGTAAGCAAGTTTCCTGCTTTTATATTTGCAAATCAAAATTTTTGAAAAAGTTCAAGTATCCTAGCTCTTTCTACTAGAAAGTTTTGTTTTGGTTTCTATGAGGACATGGAAACCAAAACAATTTCCTTTATCGATTTCAAAATTGAATTGAAAGTTTTTTTTAATTTTCTGATCACAAATATATCCTTTTATCTTTTTATCTTTTACCCCAAGTTATCAAAGTTCTTTTTGATTAATATTATATTTGAGTATACATACAATTTTTAAAGAAATTAGCCCATATTTTATTGGACGTACGATTAAAAGAACGAATTCTTTAAATCAAAGAAATCTCTTTTGAATAATGGCAGAATTCGTATTAAAAAACGAATAATTACGTTTGAATCGTGAAACATATTTCCAAATTTGTAGATTGTAGATATCATGTTTAATAGTCACCTAGGAGAGAATTGTGACCGGGAGTATATGTAGAATTCGGAAAGGGGATCGATAGAGCGCTCTAGACTCCAGAGTGAGCGATAGCCATCGTGTTTTCAAGTACAACACACACGGAGTGTTCTCAAAAAAATAGTTTATGGACTTATGGATTTTGATATATGTACAAATATGATATTAACATTTTTTATACAAAAACCACCGAACATCCACACACACAAAAAATGCCTAGTTAAGTTAACTAGAATTTTTGATTAAATATACCCTAACTATTTTTTCTGGTTAAAATAACCAGAATTCTGATTATTTTAATAAGAATTGCTAGTTAAAATAACTAGAATGCTAGTTAACTCAACCAGAATTCTGGTTATTTTAACCAGAAAAAATAGTTAGGGTATATTTAACCCAAAATTCTAGTTAACTTAACTAGGCATTTTTTTGTGTGCACATCAAGTAAAAAGTTAGCAGTCAATTAATGTAGTTCATAAAATCAAATTTGAAAAATATTTTAAAAGATTTCCAAATATTTCAAAGTATTTCCAAAGATATCTCAAGCTGATTTCATATAAGATTTTCTAAGATTTGAATAAATTTTAAATGTTTTCTAAAGATTTTATGAGCTTTAAATGAATTTAAAGTGTTTTGAAACAAATCTCTAACTTGGCTTGAACAAATATAAAATTCTCGGGAAATGTGAAATATCACGCACAGTTTCAAGCATGTGTACAATTCTTCTGAATAGTACACGTGCGAAGACTGCGTGACTTCAATCAGTTTTATTTAGAAAAGCAGGTCCATTTTTCTCCCTCGAGTCGAGAGGCAGAGGGTGAAAAAAAAAGCTTAATTTCCGGAAAATCAATGTTCCAGCTGGTCGTTCTCGATATTCAGATCAAAAATTGGCCTACTAACCGTAAAAGTACCTCCACAAAATAAAATGCCTCGATTTTTTATGGATCTTTTCATCACTTGCATTTATATAGCTCCCTCGAGGGCCTCGAGGATCCTTTTCGTTTTATTTTATTTTAAATGTTCGGATTCGAACGAACGGAAGGTCACGTGAAGTCACACGAGGGACGAAGACTACAGGTGCGGATTGAGCCATCCAGAGATCCAAAAAATGTTAGATGTGATGAAAAGACATAATAATAAAGATATAAGATGCAACAATGAGGTGATTAAATGATATACAAGTATGGTTTACACACAGCTCCATAGAATGTTTAGTATACACCAGATTTAAGGTTTCAAAAGATTTCAAGTGATCTAAAAATACTTAAAGAGGTTTCAGAAGGGGATGTACATTCTACTTAATTAATTTTTAAGAGTGATGAACCCCACTGGAGGGTGAAAGGAGTCAATCCTCTCTGTTCCACATTTCCCTTGGAATACGTGCCTCTGAACAGCTTTTAAAAATTTTTCCCGGGACGACTTTGCATCCCAGTCCAGCCCTGCTACTACCTCGACATTCAGAGGGAAAGCTTTGAAAGCCATTGGATGAAGGGATGAAGGGGGATGGAATAACCTGTTGCGGCGCACGCATACTTCTCTCTCTCTCCTTCTCTCTCTCACGCTGACTTATTTTCTCTCTTTATCAATCCGACGTTGCTAACCACCCCCCGCTTCGAATACGTCCACCTTTACTAGCTCCGCTTTACGACTCACTGTTTTCTGCTGCCACAACTCTTGGCACAACGTAATTTGAGTACATCGATGTGTAGTGACCAGGATGCATAGTTTATCCTAGTTGTTTCCTAAGAGAAAACCGGCGAGTACCAAAATTGCCTAATTTATTCATACACAGAGAAAGTTGAAACTCAATTTTTTAGGATTTGTATATTCGCGCTTCCGTTGATATTTTCACAATGGTGTCCACATATGTTCTGGATGTCGATTGCTAAATTTCTGAACTCTCTTTTTGATCCTTGAAATTCGACCCAAATTAAGTTCACCTTTTTTCTGCGTGTGAAAAGAGCGGAGACTGAAAAACTGGTTGGAGTGTTCCGTTGGTGCTTTTGGGGTAGTGAGCGCGAATCTTTATTTCCCAGCTGGATATAAACTTGACCCAGTGAAATTCGAGTTTCAAACGCTGTTATTGATAATCTGTTAACCGATGACAATCACTGAACTTCTATATATATTTATAGTATTTTAAAATATGAATCATATCAAATCAAATATCTGATCAACGAGCAGGAAGGATCCAGAGATTACAAAAATATAATAAACCGGTCCAAGCTGCAAAGTAGAACACGAGAGTGAAACGATTAGGACGGTTATCGATTGTGGAAGGTGGCCTGATTAGATCTTAAAAAGTGCTCGATATTTCTTATGTTAAACAATAAGCGGGTAGAGAGACAATAAAAACTTCTTCATAAACAAAGAATTAAAGATCCTATAAATCGAATAAAAACATTCGAAACTGTGAATAAGAAATTGTACGCAGAGATTTCTCAAAGATTGTATACATATAATCAAGTTTAATTAGGTGAATTTCAAGAAATTCAAATTTGATAGTAAGCTGAAGCCTAGTTACTGTTTGAATTTCACTCGGATCTGAAAACTAGAAGATTGCAATAGACATTGTGCTAATCGTAAATAAGGGTGGTTTTGGACGCACTCATCAAAGTGCCAGACAAATTGTCAGAGGTGTTAGGGGATGTGCTGGAGCTAGCATGCGGTGGCGGTGGTTATGGCGGAGGCGGCGGAGGTGGCGAGAAAAAAGGAAGTAGCACAGTCAGTAAAATAGGGGTTGTCACGGGCGTGGCGATCATCAAGGGTCGTTGGGCCCAAAGAGGCTCGCGATCAACTCTCTCATCAGTTACCAACACCGACAGTGCCGACAGTACTACCTCCACAACGAGCTCAGAGGTAAATAAACACAGCCTGGATGGATTAGTTGGCCATGGGATGATCCGGAAAAATCCCTCTTTGCCGTTACTAGGCGATTTTGCTCGACTTATTTGTGTAACCCTGTCTTTGCAAGTTTCATGTTTAAATCATTCAAAATTATACAGAAAAAATAAATGTGTATTCATCATTTAAATATTTTCAGCTTTCAATTTGTTGCAATTCGAATACAGATTTTGCAGCAAAATATATCTGCTTTGTTGTGAGAAAACAAATTTAATGCCTTCCTTAAAGAATGAAGTGTTTTAAACTTCAATCCGAAAGGAAAGCATTAAATGTATTACCATTTTATTGAGCAAATATTGAAAATTGATTTGTATAGAATATTTAAGATATAAAAAATTAGTTTATAATCATTTTGGGAAAAATGTACATTTACAAAAACATCTTATTATATCTTCAAAGTTCGTAAGTGGATATTTAAAAAAATTGAGATTATTCATCTGTCGGTGCTTACTGAACTGTGTCTGACAACACATTTATCAAATCCTCTAGGGACAGTGAGTACACGTTTTTACAGCGTTATATCTAGGCACACTTGTTGCATTAACCAGGGATGTTCATATAAAACTAGCTTTATCTAGGAAATCATCAATATGTGTAAGATGTATGAATAGGAATTGATTCTGATAGGGATTTTTTTATTTGAATTTAGAATTTGGAATGAACCGGATTCAGTAAGATAGAAATTTTTCTATCCGAAACTTGTATCAGGGATATGTACTCTGAATGAAAACAATGCTATTACTCATATAGAATAGAAAATATTTATTTTATTCTCTCAATTTTATAAAATATATTTAATAATACTCTTACTTTGTAGCAAAGTACACATTGAAAAATTGTGAGAATAGCTTTCTATAACAACTTAGCAATGTTCAGTCCTAAAGTACGATAAAATGAACGAAACTTAAACTTGCAGATTTTTTACAATCGGTTTTGAGATCGATAAAAATTTATTTTCTGTTATAGGAGTTCAATGTCGCTAAAGAACAACATGCTGTGCAACCTTCTTCCGTGGTGATCGATTCAGGTAAGCTCACAACCTTAGGCGGAAATTATACTAATTAATGCCAATTATACAAGATCCACTTATCTTGTTCATGTGTATTCCGAATCCTCTTAATTGACATATCGACCCCAAACGAAATCCTAATTCTAAACAACGTAGACATGCAAGTCATGTCTTGGAGAAACTAATAATATATAGGTAAAATCAAAATTAAATTACCGTATGCTACATTAACTTTTGTCCTGACTTTAATCCAGTTAATATCTCTAGCTTTAGTTCACCTATGAAGAGAGATATCGAGTTGAAAATTTGGGAAGTTTATTAAAAGACTCTAAGAAACATTTGCTTGGTTCTCAAGTTTTATAATTAATAAAAGTACGATTTGGTTGAGATATATCTCATAAATTGTCCGGTAAAATATTTTTTTAAAATAATTTATAAAAGTTTAGACTCAAACAATAATATGCACATTTTTTTCGATTAAGGCCCTGGATTACCGCATCAAAGTCGTAGCTATCCGAGTGGAGATGGTGGACGAGTACTGTCGCGAAATCCATCCATCACATCTCAAGATTTTCCAGATACTGCCGTCGGAGGTTCTCCTCAACAACGTGGTTCGTCACCTCAAATCCAGGCCTATGGACCTGACGGACGTCGTTATCACCATGATCCTCTACATGCTGCTTCCTCTTATCCTCCGAACAGAAACTCAAGGTCTTCCTATTGTATTGATTCTGATTTCCAGTTAATTTTCCTCTGGGACCGAGGGGCTACTCACATAAGATATTAATCTAATTTCAAGCAATGTCCCTACAGAGTTCACTTTCCCCACTCTGATTTCATTAAATTCAATTTCTGAATTCACTAATACAACAACACAGTGAGTTTCAGTCTTGAATTCACAGCGAATAGCCCCTCGATTGGTTCACATAAAGAATTATTCCCCGAATTTTTTAGGGCTTCTCGTTCGATCACTAAAGTTGAATTACTACTATTATTATTCTTTTGTATTTGAGCGAGAAATACGAGAAATGGTCAGTAAGGAGAACGATTCTCATTTTTTTTAAATCTCATCTCATAACATAAGAATGAGTTCCTCGAATGATCGATAATTTCGATCAACTATCATAAGTTATCATAAGGAAGAACTTCCCCCTCACAGCTAAACTTTTTGTCCGTGTGGTCTGAAAATATAGAAAACTAATTTGAAGAATTTTTGTCTTATTAGATCGCCTTCTCCAGCCAGAGCTGCATCCTTGGATGCCCGTTGCGGAAGTCCTGCAAGTTTCAGCGGAAGTATGCACAGCGGGACAGCGTCTCCGTCCCAAAGTTCTTTATCATCCACAGCAACAGGAATAGCTTCATCATGTGGCTCAGCACGAGGACGATGCTTATCACCCCTTCTCATTCCACCCCCCAGACCGTCCATTAGGTAAAGTTAACTCCTGTAGCAAGTGTAGTATTTAATCTTGATAAGAAAATTATTTCAAATAAGATAACTATTATGTATTTGATTTGAACAGTGATACAGCTTCAGGACCTCCAAGTTCACCACTGGGTTCGCTGCAACCCGATCTTTACCTTCGCAGAGACGGTCCCTTGTTTTTAAATGCACGGAGGTAAGAATGAGATTGTTTTTTTTATTATTATAAATATGAGTATATTGAAAGATGAAAGCTTCGAATTGTCATTTTTTTTTCAGCAGATCTGGTAAAAGTTTAGGTCGATTGCATATGCGCTTGAAGTACGATTTTGATAAATCTGATTTACACGTACACCTCATAGAGGCCCATGATCTAGCAGGAAGCGATCAAGGTGGTTTTAACGATCCATATGTCAAACTCACACTTAGTCCGGAGGTCGACACTCGAAAGCGGCAAACGCCGATTCATCGTAACGACCCAAATCCATATTTCGATCAGCATTTCAAATTTCCAGTCAGCCATGAAGAACTTCAGGACAAAACTTTAGCCTTGCAGGTAAATTCCAACTATTTTAATGAATGTGTATACTTTTAGATGAGCAAATCAATTTATTTATTTAATAGTATTTTATAGTAAGCAAGACTGCTTCTGAGTTGTCATTCCATGGCTTCTAAAGTATTTAGTTTCAGTTGTTTATTCAATTGACCTAATTTTGACAATCCCTAGTTTATATCCTCAGTATTCTTCACTGAAGCAACAAAAGTCTCCTGACTGCCAAAATAAGTCGTTGGCTTTATACCTTATTTAATGCTTTAAATTATTAGTTAAGCCTATTGATTTTTTGTATATTAATTTGTATTATAAAACCTTAGTTTCTTTGAGCAACGATATTTTAAAGAATTTATTTTTAATAAAATAGGTATTCGACTATGATCGCTTTTCAAGAAATGACGTCGTGGGTTCTGTGAGAATAGCAATGGAAGAACTTGAGTTGAATTCATCGTCATCATCCGTAGAAGTCTGGGGCGAAATTGCGCGGGAAAGAAAACCTCCTGAAGAAATACAGGAAGTCCTTCTCTCACTTTCCTACTTACCCAGTGCAGAGAGACTCACTGTTGTCATACTCAAGGCTAGAAACCTTTTTCCACTCCAGGTAACAGAATTCAATAATAATTAATCTAATTTAATAATAATATTATTTTAAATACTCCATAAATATTTTTAAAAAATGTAACTTCTCTCTTCTGAAAAAGAAGATCTATTCAATAAAAGTATTTATATGATTCACTTGTTTAGGGCAAAGAATCGCTCGATCCTTTTGTGAAAGTCAGTCTTCTCTCAGGAGAGAAGAGAGTGAAGAAAAAGAAGACTGCTGTCAGAAAATCAACAATGAGTCCTGTCTGGAACGAGGCATTGTCTTTCAGTATTCCCGCGGGATCACTGGCTTCTTCAGCTATCGAAGTATATAGCTTATTATAATTGTGTGTACTTTAAGTTTCAATTTGAAATATGTCATTTACAGGAAGTGAATCCTTAGTAAGGTAAGGATATTATTCGTAATACATCAGAGATGAAATCGACCGTTTATCTCTGATATAAAAATCGATTTTCAAAAGAAGAAATCAAAATGAGTATTAGAATATTATGAAAAGTTTTAATCTTGAAAAATAAATGATATTAATCAACTCTACCTTTCAGGTATGTGTCCTGGATTCAAGCAGTGAATTGATCGGCAGCAACGCAATCGTTGGATCCTGTATTGTTGGACCTGGAGTAGCAGGATCGTGTCCAATTCCAGAAAGCGGAAATCAGAGTCGAGAACATTGGCAGCACATGACCCATTCGCCGAGAAAAGGTGTAGCTATGTGGCACACTTTACGTTAAGATATAGTTAAATCGATAATAATTTACATAAATCTGAATGTAAATTCTTTATCGGACTGACTCGACGTTGACCGTCCCGTTCGTTCCATTTCAAATTGATTTTCTCATTATTTATTGATGTGAGGATTAGTAATAATGAAGTGGAGGAATATGGCCTAATGTGGAGGTATTTCATGATACAAATCCACAAAATCACACAGCAAATCTCAAGAGATAAATGGAAATTCATACAATGAGACTTGACTAATTCAATGTAAGAGAAAAATAACATATTTATTATACTTATGATATTTTTTACTGACCGATTTTAAAAAGTTTTATATCCTGTTGCTTTAATTGTGAGAATATTTATAGTCTCGTTATAGAATATCAAGGTGGCTTTATAACTGTTTTATATTACTGTTTTGATCGATAATTCAGACAAAAAGTTATAATTTTGATTTTAGGTATACCACCAATTATTTTTATCATCGACAAAGTTACTTAATTTGAAGAAATACTCTTCATCAATTCTTTTGTCAATGAATTTAACAATGACAAAAGATTATATTTTTGCCATTATGTGTAAAGTAAAAATTTTTGCAGTCTTGAAATTTATTCTGCAATTTGAGGAAAATATAAAATAATTCTTGTGCTCTAATAGTAAAATAAGGTAACAGGCATTAAAAGTTATACAAGGCCATATTTACTTAATAGTACTACAGTCCATTTTCAAAGTCTCGTTTTATCAAAGTGAATATATGATTTAATATTCGCTAATGATAATCGTGTATTTATATGTACTTATTACCTTAAAATCTTTTCTGACCATCTAAGAAAAGATAAAAGCAAAGCAATATACATCAAAAGTGCGTTTTCCATATCTTATCTCAAATAATAACAGTAATTATTGATCATATTTGATCGTGAAAGTTTTCTCGTTGTGTACAAGATATTTGGTCATTAGAAACCCCAATAGAAACCAATCTCTTAAAAAAATGTTGCGAGAGGTTTAAATACAGTGAACCTTTTTAAAGCACCTAATATTGAAAATATGTGGTTTAACTCAAATACGAAGGTTGAAAAGAAAACGAACTAAACATTAAATATTTATTCGGTATTTGTACAAAATTCGATTGCTTTTTCATTACGAAAATTATTCGTAATAAATTTAAGCATTTTATGCTGGAAAGCCTGAATTCTGGATAAAATATGATATTACAAATATCTTGATCATTTCCTTATCTCATTTCCACAGAATCGGAAAATTAAAAAAACTTGTCTCTCAAACAAACTGAGAGCAGAGCCTGTGTTCTAGAGCAAATTAATTCATTAGCATTTATTGCCATCAGAAGATTACAGACAATAAGTTAAAAATAATGGTAATAAATGAAAAATAAAAAATGGATTAATTTAATACATTAAAAGTCTTCAGATTAATTTTCTCCAATGGGTATCTACGAGTTACACATAATTATAGCTGTTAAAATAATTAACTTTCAAATAAGCTATAATGTTGATAATTGATATGTCGTGAATAAATTGAATGTGTCTTTAATCAAAAGAAATCTATCCAGGAGAATTTGTACGCAAAATGATCAAAGATTTAGACTACTTCAATAAACTATAAGATCATTTTTCGAAATTGTATTTGTCTGCCGAACATAATTTCTCAATAAACTAGCACATCCAATATCTGAAAGTAAAAAATATTTTATAGCCGAAAGTACAAGTTAGGGTCGAGTTTTATTCAAAAAATGTACTCTTTTTTTATATCTCTACCAAAGAAATCTCTACAAAGGATTTAAGAAGTTAGAGAATTAGCGTCACTGCATCAGGCAAAGATATTCGTGAAAATACTTTTCAAGTTTCATTAAATAATACTAATTAATCGTTATAAAAAAAATTATGCGCCATGCATTTCAAGTCTGATCTTTACGTGTGTGTAAAAAAAACGATTTCCGACCAACATTTGCCATATCAGTAAATCGTTATTGATTTCGAAACTGTTTTAAAAGAAGGATTTTCCAATACGGAAAATTTTCAGTTGTTCCGGATACAAATTCTGCCTTCTATTTATTGTTGTTCGTATTAACAAATAAGAGATCCTTTGTAACTTACATAATGCTTGAATATAATGTCAAACAATATAGATTTATGAAAAGTAATGTTAATATGAATATTACTCTAAAGTAATTATCTTGTCAAATAAAAAAAAAACGCTAATGTTTGTTCGACACTTAATGCAAGAACGAAACAGTGTTATTATGAAATAATACATATATAAATGATTCTAAATAAACAAAAAATTAAATTTAAGTCGCTGTACTTTAGTTAAGGCAGACGCACAATTGGTAGTCGGAAAACATTTTAATATCCATTGATTTTGCAAAGTTTATTTAATAAAATACCACGTTTGCAATATAAAGTTATAATTCTGCAACGTAAAAATATATTGCTTACATAATTTGATGTATTTTGCTGCCTATCTTGAACGCTAGGACATTATTCTTAATTGGCACTGAGAAATTGTCATCAATTTTGTTTTTTCGAAAAATTGAATTGATTTCTGAATACCTCGCTGCGAATAATATATAAATTAGCATAATATTATATACACAACAGAGAGATAATACAAAGACAATGAGAGATAAATATACTCGACTCAAAATGAGCGAGGTCCGAATTGTACGCTTAACTTATTACAGTATTTCTATTGTTCTATATATGTACATTATGAAAAATATATTTATTAAAGAGATGGATATATTATACTAAAAATATTATAAATACGTCTATGAAGAGGATATATATATAAATTATATCATTAAGAAAGATATATCATACATCGTACATTTGTCTCACTTGGCGATTAAGGGTGTTGGACTCAAATTCTGACTTCAAAATTCCATCTCTTCATCTTACATAAAAAGTAATAAAACCAGGAAGTTCTTCGCTTTTTACTTATTTTATTTAATAAATGAGTACCACTAAACTTATCTAATATCTAATATTTGTTGTGTAATATCGAATTTTAAAGTTAGAACATAAATCCAACGCTCTTAAGGACTTGTAAAGTACTTTGAGGTGACAAGAGTATTTGTATTTATTTGTTTAATTGATTCAGTCCACATTTAACTCAGAAAGAAAAAAATGGGAAAAAGGTGAATGTTTATTTAAATAATGAAAAAAGAACAACTCTTAAAAAAAGAAAGGAAAATAGAGGAATATGGGAAACAGTCTGAAACTTGAAATTTGGAGGTCCAACGCCCTTAATTTGACCGTATTTATCCTTCTCATTATTCCTACAGTTTCATTTTTTAAATGTTGAGTGTTACATGGTAATATTTTACCAGAAAATAATTTTAACTGATCTAATACAGTAAAAGCTTGAATGAATTTCTTACCAAATTATATCTTGCGTCAGCAATTTGTATGTAAGTGCGTACATACACGTGTCCTAAATGTGATGTACAACCAATATTTTCTTGTCATGTATTCTCCGTGATTGATTCAAAATAAAGAAAAACTTATTTACACCAAAAGTGATCGATGTTATTTGAAGGAATGGTAGAATAATGAAAAATCGTGGATAACTGTCATTATAATGTATTATATATATAAAAACTAAACTTTATTTTCATTCACGCACATATACATTTTATAAAGGTACCATTACCTTCTTCTTATATACTTATTTATTGAAATTGATTAGATTTATTGCACTGTCGCTGTGATTAAAAAATGGACCACAAGTAACTCGGTTCCATTCCAAGACAAATAAGTCAAGATGTTCTTTGAGAATTACAAATTCTCAGTTTCATATTCTTTTCTTTGAAGTTGAAAATTGGAACTCCAATTTCATTATTTCTCAAAGTGAATGATATTCCTATTTTCTTAAGAATTAAAGTTATTAATTACTGGACGTTGCAAGTTATTTTTCATGTTTTAATAAAAAAGATGAGGAATGTTTGTTTGAGCCATTTAACAATATAGACTATAAATTAGTTCAGTGGAATTTCAATGATTATTTTCCCCAACCGGTACAATTAAATATCAAATCATCAGTAAAGTCGAATTTTAAATTTGTTAAAGCTTCGGTATGATTGTATAATTATATAAAAATCAAAGTGATTAAGAGCATGTGTTATCATATGAGCAAATTCTAATATCTGGATTTTTTTTGAAAAAGGAAAAATTGTGCGAAAAACCCAGGTAATCTAAATTTGTTGATATGGTAAGTATCACATACCGTTAAGAAGTAATTTAGAAAAAAAAAACATTACAATCTACCTATATTAATTATTATCACTTCCACTTGATTTCAAGAAAATCAATAACGATAACAATGAGTATCATACTTGACTTCAGGTCCATGTATCTATTCAAGATGATTTTTCAATAGATCTACTGTTAAGGGTTCTAGATCCAAATTCTAATCTCAAAATTTTAACTCTTCATTTTACTTAAAAAATATTATAAGTAGATAATTTTCCGCTTTTTAATAGCACTATTCCTTTTTGGAGTATAAATATGGTTATAGAGCGAAACAATGGTTCCTCTTAAAACTCTTAAAAGTATTTATATTGAATAATTATCCTGTATAAATAGTCCCCTAAATGTTTTTTATATAATACCAATTTACGTGTATTCACTACAACTCAAATCGTCGGATTGAGTAGTATCTATCACAGATTGAATGCTTTGGGTGCCTTTTTTGTTTCTCAAATCGACTACGCAAAAGGCTGCCGTTCCGAGCAATAATGTCACCAATAAAATCACTAGCTGAATATGTAAACCGAAATGGCTGCTGTAGAAAAAACTGGCAGCAGCTGCTACTGATTGACAGAATTTAAACAGTGCAAAGGCTGGTGCACTTTCTGTTGAGTACATGATTCCGAGAAGAGAATATATCTGCGTATTGAAACAGGCATCTCCAAATCCAAGAACGAAACTCGCAACTAACGCCAGGGCTGGGGTAGGTGAGATGAAGCCGATCTCTGCAGTATCCTGTAAATTAAAAATATGTTAAGTCACTCGAAAATTTGTATAACTTGTAAGTCCGAGTCGAGGGGTTGATCTTTCTTGAAATCTGACGTAACTCGCTGGTGAAATTTTTTGATAACTCATAAAATCTTCTAAGACCTGATTTACATCAAAATTTGAGTGATCAACCACTCGAACCGAGTAAAACATTTCGAAACTTTCTTCGTACCTCAAAGGGAGAATCATTAGACAGATTCAGTAATGCAGCAATGAAGACGAATATATGCATCACAAATCCAGTTACTACAACCGGCCATCCGGCAAAAGCTTTGGTCTTGGATCCAAGAATACCAAAGATCGCTCCACCAAGAACTTCCCCGATTCCTATACAAATTCCTGCAAGAGGAACGTATCTCTTTCGAAATTCTCCCATTTCTTGTGAATTTCCAATGCTTGTCGGATAGACAGCAGAGAAGAACGTAAGTTCTACACCAGTGTAAATGAATGTCAACGACAACAGCAAAATCTGAGGAGTAATGAACAGTTGAAACGCATCTCTCATTGCATGCCAGGCAGCCATCAAAGGTCTTTCTTTTGGTTTATCTGGTATACGAAGTTCTTTATCAGCACTGGAGACACCTTCAGCTTCACCCAAAACTAGGATTTGTGGTGAGCTTCTCATAAAGAGTAAGACACCTGTACCAATCACAGCCAGGGCGGTGAGCACTTCGAATACCAGTTTTCTCTTTGGTTCGCTAATATCCGGCTCTGTGAAAACAAAAAAGGCGCAAATATTGCCGCCAAAGAGGGAAAGTTGGAAGATGGCCCAAAAGAGTCCAGAATTTCGAGTCATTGTATTTGAGTCACTGTTTTCTGTGAGGTATTGGCCATGGCCTGTCCACATTAGAGCAGCACCAATGCCTACAACTGCTGATGCTATGTACAGCAGGATTGTTTGTGGCCAAAGGAATGTGGCTATGAAAAAGGTGTAGCACAAAGCACCAGAAAGAATTGATATTCGAGGTCCAGTCACAGAGATATATGATGGTGCTAACCAGTTGAAGGTCGCAAATACTGCATAGATTATGGCCAAACTTGTATAACCATCTCCCTTGAATGTTTTGTCTTCTTTGGCGACACTGATCAGAACAGATTTCTGGAAACAAAAAGATAAGATTACCATTTGGTGAGCACCTATTGACATTGTCGTGATAAATTAAAGAATTAATTAAATCCTTTGAATTTTTTGAAACCAAAACATTTTATTGAACAATTTTTTAAGTTCAATAAAATCCCTGAAAATTTTGTAATTCCTCGAAATCGTTGGAAATTTCTTGAAATCTTATGAAACTCCTTAATTAATTGACAATAAATTTACTTGATTATAATGAAATAAACTAACAGCATACAACCTTAGATAAAATATAAATTATTATGACATTTATTCGAAAATTTTTTGCTTGAAACTTGAATAAAAATTATGATTTGTGATGTTGCTGATCTTTCAAATAAGAAAGTGTCTTTAAAGTCACATTAAAGTCACTTGGAACGACTAAATAAATGTATACATATATCAATGTAGTATAGCAATAAAAATAGTAAAGTGTAAAAATTTGCATGGAGTTTCCAATAAAAGTTTTCTAAAAAATTAAAAATATTAATTATAAAAGGTGCGGGCGTTGGAAAAGCAAATTTTCTGTTTAGAATTTCACACTAATATAAGTATTCTGTTTCAAGATTGGATCTTTCTAACTGAAAAATATCATAAAGCTTATTATCGATACCTGATTTCAAATTACCTATCTCGTTATCTACAATGATCTGATATATTGAGAATCGTGCAATTACATCCAGGATTTGGAAAGATTGAGTTGACTATCAATAAACATAGCTTATACGAGTTCAGATTTATTTTCAAGGTCAGCAATACCATAAAGTGCATGATGATACCAGATTATTGAAGTCGAACACGTCAAGTAATTTTATATACTAAATTTATTTTGTTTTTATTTAAGCTGAGAAGCTATTGATAGTGTATGGAAAATTAACATAATACATTAAGAGTGATTGTTAAAATAAAGGAAACATTTTATTTAAAAAAACGTATTTCCACAGAATCAGTAAATTTAAGAATAATAAGCCAATTATTGGTTATCAAATAACGCGAAAAGTTAATGTAAACGACAACAAATACGTCATTTGAATAATTAATGATTATGCATGTTTATGAAACTGATTGTCTCTATGCTTTTTTAATATTTATGTTTGGTTTATGTTTGTAATATTTATTAAAATATAATTAAACTTTAACCAACAGTCAATAAATATATTAAAATGGTGATGAAAGTATCTGAAACTTTGTTTTTCGCATACTTTATCAGACACACAGAATCTAAGTAGGTTAAAATAGCATGAAAATCTTGTTTATTTTTATATTTGATTGTATCTACTGACATCGATGATTAATGTAAATAAATCTTTCATTTTTTATCTTCGTTTAACGAAGTCACATGCTGTAACCACTGAAAGGAGGTTTACTAAAAAATGGAACAATTATTTTTACAAGTTTAAAATTTATTTTCGCTTGAGGCTACAAATTAAAAGTGACCTTTAAAGTGAACTAAGAATAAGTATCACATTTCGAAAAAGTAAGAAAAGAAAGATTGTTTCAAAATATTTTAAAATCCTGAATGTCCTATAAAGAATAACCGGTTATCTCACCAGTCGTAACAAATTTGCAAGCACTACATAATTTCGCTTTCACATTTTTTTGTATCTAATTAATCCATGTTTTCGAAATTATCTCTTTTTGCGAATGTCTGGACAAAAATAATTTATTATTTCAATTAGAATTCCAAAAGAGATATTTTTTCGACAGTACCTTCAAATGTATGTTTTTTTTAAATTAATAAAATTACCATTGAGAACTCAAGCAATTATATAAAAAACATTCACCATACGACTTCATATGGAGTTTTCAATTATTGAGCCTTTCTATATGGGGAATGGATGTGGCAATAATACGGTTAGGTACAATACATTTTCTATTCTTAAAATTAATCAGACTTTACTGTTTCTATAAAATGTATATAATAATATAAAAATATATATAATAATAATAATATATATTATATATTACATATGTCATCCTGACGGACTATCTTTCATTGATGAAAGTAACGCCCATTACTATGATTCCATATTGTAAACAAAAGTGTAAACACATTAGAAGAAAGAAATAATTGTAAGAACAATTAAAAAAATGATCAAAAGTTGAAATTGACTCACCTCAATTGTTCCCATTGTTTGAAAAGCAGAAAAAACTAGCATAAAGCCGATGCTTAAAATTAATACATTCATAAATCCTCTGTCGATATTCATGTTGGCAGGTTGAATTTTAAACGACAAAGAAGTAAAAAACAATGAAATAAAAATGAATATAACTTGTTTCGATATGTGTCATACGTGCACATGAGCACCGTGCCTTCTTATCGTGGTTCCAGTCGTGGAATGCAGACTTTCATTGGATGAAAGCTTGGTTAAGCTTGGCACGAGTAAAAAACTAAAAAAACAAAGTCAAGCGTTGAAGTTCTAATAACTTTCTGATGCTTTCTGAGCTGATGCATCATGCTTGGATGCATCTGTATGGCCTGTAACTTTAGCAGTTGGCACCAGTTGGCACCAGTGCGCTCTAAGTTGGCTCCCTGCGCGCGCAGCGCGTGTTTATTTTTCCACTGGAGAAATTCTGCCATTGGCTGTAATCTGGCGCGCGATTCAAAATCTGGCACGCGTTCGAAATCATTGGCTGGTAGGGGGGCAATTACCCTCCACCTAAATTTTGATTGGGGGGAAACCAGAACCAATACCTTTCCCTCAAGAAAAAATCTGAATGTAGAATCGTTTATTTCATCACGAAATTGTCAACAATGGCGGCCATTTATTTTAACAAGGTTGAAAACATTTTGCCACTTGTTGAGTAGATACAAAACGTACAAAACGAAAATAACTCGAGATATTTTGGACTTTCGAACATGTGGAAGAGATAAATAATAGTTAATCTAATTAAAATTTCAAAGTTTTTTTAAGACTACAGAAGTCAAGTTTTGTTTTAGAACACAGGAAGTAGAGTAATTAGAGTCAAAGCACTTGATGGATCGATGCCCTTTGTTAACTTTTTTGTGGAAAAGTTTAGAATCCACTATTAAAAACTAATCATGTTTCAAGAAATTGATACATTTTCAATAGTAATATCTACATTTTCATGTAAAAAACTTAAAAAGGTCTATTGGTAAGTTCAATCTTTTGACTCCAGTATTCTGAATAAGTTGAGTGCAAAACAAGCAGAATTTGACTTTTGTGGTAGAATCTTGTTGCTGGTTGGCTGAAATTGTTAAATTTGTTCAGTTTGAAAATACTCTGAAGTCAGTACGTTGCAATCTCTTCCATCATTGAGAGTTCGGGAATTTTGGAGGTCACGTTTGCGATATTTACTAACATTTTCGGAGTCGGGAGTGCGTCGATGGGTAAACAATCTTTCGCCTGTGTGATGATTATATTATTTGACTTCTGTGCATTGAATAGACAATGAAGACAGTGTAATCCGCTCGTGATTTTGTGCTTTTATCACTACAAGTCAATCGTGTTAAAATCATCTCGGTGTTCGAGTTTTGTAGGACTTTGGAGTCGAATTGTTTATTAATATTATAAAAACTAGATTCGCGAAGTATCTAGTTTACGGAATGATGACAAAATATGTGTTGAATTATATGGAAATTGGGGATTCTTTGTTAGGTTATGTTTGTAACGTCAGTGTGTGCCAGTTTTCGTTTTGCCGGCAAATTGGACAAAAGAGGATTGGAATATTTATTCTCTCTGGATTAACAATTGTTTCCAAAAACAATTAACAGTGAAAGTGCAAAATTCGGGATAGTTGAAGATTTGTTGAAAACTGAAACAAATTGTATTCCTACCTTGAATAGTCTCAAAATTGAATATTCAAAAAACCGAAAAAAAACCATAGTGGAAATAGACAATCTGGAAATATATGATGAAAGAGTGAACGAGTCACCTAACAAGATATACTGATGGTATGTATAATTTTACATTAACAAAATTTTAGAAAACTTTCAAATTGAGAAATTTGTAGATGTTCTGAAAATTAAATCGTTTAAAATAATTTCTCATTCTTGAAGACAAGATTTTAACAATTAAAATGGAATTGTTTATTTTTATGGTATAATCCATAATTAATTTGTGTTTATATAATACGAGAGAAAAAAAATGTTTTTATCAGCTTATATTATTAAGACGAACCAACAACAGCGTCTAACAGAGAGTTTATTTGTTTACTTATTTTCGAAGTTTTATTACTATTACACTCATTGTCTGGGTTCTGACCCTTTATTATTGTTTTGTATACTTGGTTGAATTAATATGCTTCTGAAATCACTACGAAACGTGAAAATAATTTTCTTTTAATTTTACAAAGCTTTAATTCATTTCTAAAGAATCTTTAAGTAAAGTAAAACAGATAAATATGATTAAATAATTTGCTGAGATGATGATTTTAACAATTTTCTGTAGGTTATTAAACATCTGATACTTAAACAATGTCTTTTAATAAACTTCCCTTTAAAATTCCATTTTCACATTATTTATGATCTTATTCTATTTGTTTCAGGTTCAGTATTTAAATAAATCAATGGATACTGGATTCAAGTGACCTGCATTTTTGAGGATTTGTGTATTAGACGATTTGAATTATCGAGGATATATTCTGCAGATGACGTGGTTTTTATTGAAAATCTGGATTGTCAAGAGGATATACAACTTAAAAGGGACGCTCTTTCTTCTACTCATACTACGGACTCCACGACTGACTCAACCTGCTGATGATCTACACTGCTCAAAATATGAGTGTGTAGGTGGTGAGTAAACTTTTCAAGTTCCTCCTTGTCTTCAACATATCAGAAACGAAAGGTTTGTACTGATACGAAGACATAGGTTGTAATTACTTATTTAAAACATCAAAGTGACCGCTGATTCTTTATCAGCGAGTGGATAGATTGCTTTCATTTTTTAGAGCAGGCTTCTTTTCTTGGACTCTTTTTTCCTTACCTTGTTTTTCAATTTAACTGGCATTATGATTACAAATTATAATCTAATTTTTGAAGTTATTGTTGGCATTTAGCGACTTTTAAAGCAAATTTTAATTAAACATAAAAACCCTGAGACCAAGAAAAGACGGGGAATTGGTCGAATCAAAGGAAATTTTTATTCGGTTAATGTATGTATCCTATAATAGCTTTCTTTATTCGTGATTCTTCCTTTGGATCGATGAAACCCCGAAGGTACTATTTTTTAAATTAGTATTAGAGTTTGTTTATTTAAAAACAAGTTAATAATTCAATTTGAATAATAGATTTGATTCTTCAATTTATATAATATTCAAGTTTAACAATTATCAGGGCGTCTAGTGATCTAGAAAACCTGAAAATCTCCTGGAATTTTTGACGTGAACATTAATAATAGAATTATTTCAATTCAAAATCATGAATATTTAAAATAAATATAACTTTTTACAATTTGTGGTAACAAATTCTTAAAAGTTGAACTGGTATGAGAATAAATTTTTAAGAGAAATTTTTCAAATATAAACCCATTACAAATTATTTAAAATTCAAATAGTTTTAATTGTCATAAAGTCTATCATTCAATCACTCTATCTTTATATCCTTATTCCTCGAATTATTCGAAAAATAAAAGAGGAACGGAGTATTCCCAATTCATTTAAAGAATGAAATGGGAATTTAGAGTTGAGTTTAGATTTATTTTAAGATTTTATATTTATATTTTAGATTTTAGATTTTAGATTTTAGATTGAATTTAGATTTATAACACAAAGTAGAATTATTTATATTTAATTTAAAATATTAAATAAAATTGTTTGAATTTGTAATTTAATGTTAATGAAGTTTAGTTTGAAATATTTCAAATAAAAAGTTCTTTAACGTCGAAAGCCTCAAGTTTTTAGTTCAGAAAACTCAGAAAATGACTAAAACCAAAAAGAAATTGTTTTTTGCCCAGAATTTCGTTGTAGAGAATCACTAAACATCCTGAATTTTCTTTAATTGAAAATTTCTTATTGCATAGAATATTTTTTCAGTCAGAATTAAAATTCTTAAATTAAAATATGAAACAGAGTAGGGTGTACTAATGGTTTAACCTATGGAAAATGTTGGCGTACACCGTTTTATTTTCTAATTGAGTAAAGCGCAAAATCTGTGTGAGTGAGTTATTACTTATTTGCACCTTACTTGATAATTTTCAATAAATTTCTCTCTTGGAGCATCATTTTAACCATTAAAATTATGATTATTATTTTGAGTAAACCCAATTTGATTGAAATAATATAAAGTTTTAAAAAATATATAATTTAGCAATGTTCAATGTTCTCATATTTTATTAAACGGTGTGCGATTTCAGGGTTGGAGCTGGTATGTGTGTGCCCTAACGTGGCCTATAAGCTCAGGTGTCGGATACGTCCCGGGACGTAATCCCCAGGTTTAGGTTTTTTTTTGCACCGGGGTGGTATACTTGAGAACCGTGGAGTGATTCTGTTTGTGTGATTGTTTTTTCAATGTTTAGATATAGCTAGGGAGGCAGGTAAACTTTTCTGGAATGAATGTTTAATTTTAAGCAGGTAGAGCCAGGGTAAAATATTTCTTGCGTGCGTTCAATATTTTACCCTGAATAAGATATTGTTACAAAAGTACTTTTTCTAAATTGGATGAATTATCTTCCAATTTATGAAATTGTTCGCTTGATAACAATATCAACTAGTAATTTCAAAGTGATGCGTGTCATCGATGAAAATCAAAGTGCTCGAGATAATGGAGAGGGCAAATCTAGTTTCCATTCAACATATTATGAATTAGGATCTCGAGCACAAAACTCTAAAAATGTATAGCGTAACTCTGTTAAATGTTGGTCCATTTTTTAATGCACGAACATTTAACAATTTATTTTTTCCACATTAGTCACTATGATGTTTTGCATTTATATTATCTTGTGTTTTGAATTTTATGTATTTGTATGTTTTCTTTTGTTTCAGAATTATAAATTTTTTTTTTAAATTTGGGTGGGATAAAAACCTTAAATTGACGATTAATTTACGTTCCTAAGATGGAACTTTTAAGCCTTTTCATAAACATACCCTTAAAATTTATGTAGACTTTAGGTCTGAAATTTATATCGGTTCCCTATTTCCCATAATAACTGATTATTATTATATCAATTGCCCTATTAATTAAGATTTTTCTTTAAATTTCAGTGAGATGAATATCTTAGACTCACAATTAATTACATATGTACCTATAAAATTCGCGAAAATTTTACGTCCGAAATTGATATCGGTTCCCTATTCCCCAATAATTGATTGTGTATTATTAATATGAATTGCCCAAGTGAAATTTTCCTATTCTTTCTAGAAATATTCCCGGTATGTAATGTATTATTTTTTAACCAAAAGTTTGAATATGAAATAATTAAATTTATATTGGTAAAATTTTTATTTTGAATTAATAATTTATATTGTTTACAGGTGACATTACAGGCTATCCACAGATAAGTTGAATTTACTTAGGTAATTATTAAAATAAGATTGATAACATTATTTAAACTCTTTTATTTTCGTACAAATTTAGAGATAATAAATTAAAAATTTTTTCAGCTTTTCCAGTTTTCTCTAGCTTATAATCTTCAAATGATTTTTGCTAATTACACATGTTGTCCTTTTAAACCTGACAAAAATCACGAATTTTGACATATGTCATTACCCTAATTATTATATTCTTACTAACTTCGTAGTATAAATTTAATTAAAGGAGTTCGCATATCGAATTAGAGACGTCAATCACGTTGGTGATTGACGTGTATCAATGTCCTTGTCCCTCGAATTGAGTCCCAGATGAATTAAGTACTACATTGATGCGAGTCTCTGGCCCCTTCTCATTCAAATGCCTATTTCCTGCATCCCATAGAGTATAACGTCATAACGATCTGGTCTACTTTAAAGCCCGCTGGCCAGTGATACTCTACTGATTAAAAGAACCGTACAAGATGCAAACGACAATCTGATTCTTCAGCATCTTGCTTCATCAGTCTTCAGAACAAACATCGCGATGGAACATCACGCTCGTCTCTCCTTGGAATCGGTGCTCGAGTTAATCAGGGCAGACGAGCCCGGAGTGGAAATTACGAACTTAGACGAAGAACCAGGATCAGGAAGAGGAGACAATTACACGTCGATGCTTTATCGAGTGCGAATGAAAGGACGTAAACAGATTAAAGAAGGAGAGTGGATCCCTTGGCAAAAGGCTATCATATACAAGGTCCTTCCTCAATCCAAGGCAAGACGTGAAGCCTTCAAGAGTGAATTATTGTTTAGAAACGAGGTGGTTTTTTATACATTCGTTTGGCCTGCTTTAAATAAACTTCAAGAAGATGGGAAGACAGTCTTTCTAGGGGTGGCGAAAGTCTACTCTGCGAAACCAGATTTCATCGCTATGGAAGATCTCAAAGATAGGGGCTTCAGGATGGCCGATAGGAGACAAGCCCTTCAGCCGGAACGATTAAAGTTTGTCCTCAAAGCACTCGCAGGATTCCATGCCTTGAGTTTATCACTCAAAGAACTAAAGTAAGATAATTACATTTTATTTGAAAGCTGAAATTAATTAATTTAATTCGTTTTTTATGAATTTTCTTAGATTGAAAGGTTGACTGTTTTGACGTATTATATGAACCCAAGTTTGAAAAGTCTTGATCAATTTCTTTATTTTAAACTATTTTAGTACCATTATTTAAGAAGTAATTTTTTAAAAAATAAGTTAGTGTAAATTAATTATTAATTCAAGGCCAGAATTATTTGAGAAGCTGACAAAACCTGAGGAAGGGCAAGCAGTTCAGGAGGCACTTTTCCGAGTTGAAAATGAAGATTGGTATCGTCATTACTATCGTGTGGCTGCCAATAATGCCATTGGAATGGTTTCGGAAGGACTGCCTGCACATATGGAGCACAGAAGAGAAGAAGTGATGGGAAAATTACAAGCCTTTTTATACGAAGGTGTTTTCTTTCGCACTATGTGTGAATTGGCTGCTGCCGAAGGACCGCTCACTGTTTTCTGCCACGGGGATTGTTGGACCAATAATTTTCTCTTTCGCGATGATAGTATTGCTACATCTGAAACAGAGGTAATTATTTTACTTACAGTTTTATGTAATTAATATTTACCAATTCTTAAATTCTCAATTTATAGTAATTTATTAGATTATATTTAATTATAACTTAAATTGTCAATGTTAAATGATTCAATTGAAAGTTGCATTAGTTTCAGTGTTGAAACAGCTAAATGAATGAAGTATACTTAAATGAATGCAAAATTGAATTCAATCTTACCGTTAATATAATAATTTATTGAATACAGGATATTTACCTTGTTGATTTCCAACTATCTCGAGTTGGATCTCTTGCTCTCGATTTGGTGAATGTTTTGTATTGTTGTACAAGTGGCGAAGTTAGGAAAAATCATATGGTACAACTGCTACAGCACTATCACAGTCACTTAATGTCGGCATTGCATACGTTAAATCCTCAACATCCAGCAAAAGATCCAGCCGCAATGTGGGATTTGTGAGTAAAACATTAATATCAAGAGAGAAGACGTTCCTGTTTAAAATCTTATGAAAGTTAATATTCCAATATACCATACACATTTAAAAATATTGATGTAAGTAGAAAAAAATTCAGAATGGAGAGATTTCTTAATCTAAAATGAAAAATTCTTCGTTTAATTTAATTTTAAATAAGAAATTACGTTTCAGTGAACTTTAGGTCAGTACCTAACTAGATTCATTAATTAAAATCACATAAATCACAATAAATTTTGATAAAAATAATCATTACAGATTGAATGAGGAGATGCGACGATATGGACGTTTCGGTTTGGGCCTAGCACTGGATATTCTTCCCATCAGCACCTGTGCGAGTGATGAGGCGCCAGATTTGTATGAAGGCGGAGAAGAAAATAAAGACGGACGCAATACTCGAGCACCACCACCAGGAGGAGTAGAGTGTACTCGGCTTATGACCGAACTTGTCTTAGAACTAATAGAAAATCATGCACTTTAGGCTAAAAATTTCTAAAATATTACTCCAGAAATTAATTTTATAAATCTATCAAATCTCAATGATATAATTCACTAACCCTGAACTAAATAAACTACAATAAAGTCTGCAGCATTAATGGAAAAAAGTCGGTTTATTGTAGAAGCGGATTTAGAAAAATGTGACTTTACTGAATGAATTTTCCAATATCAAATTACTATTTCTCCTCTAGATCTATATTGAAAATTAATCTTTCACGTATACACAATATATTGTATATTTTACATAATCGTAAGTCGATTACAATGCGACGAATTATACTGTAAATACAAATTCCAAGAATACATATGAAAACCAGCATAGTGAAAGGACGTACTTTAAAAGCAACGTTTACAGTTATCAGTGAATTACTCATAAATGCCTTTATTTATGCTAGTGAGACACCCTACCATAAATTAGAAAAAAAACTTAATGTCAATAGTAAAAGGACCATCTTAAGTTATACTCATTTCGACGCAAATGAAATTCGATTCAAATTTCTAGCATTACTTAAACACGTTCATTTGACAACCAACTGAAATATAATTGCACGCCTTTCATTTTTATCGAAGCGATGCCTTAACTTTTAAATTTATTATATAAATGAAACGAACTATATCGTTTTTAGTTTTTTTGTCTCGAAAGGTAGAAAAGTAATATAAATGACGACGGACAGGATTTTGAATAATGTGGTTTATCAGACTTGAAAATTATTGTCTCTATTCCTAATCAATGCTGTAAGATTGTAAACCAGTCACAATTTGACAACACTGATTGAAATCAAACTGACGACAATTAATGTTTAGTATACAATAATTAAAATCACTAATTAAATGAGACAACAAATCTTGCTTTCGACGAAAAAGTTATTTTCTCGCCATAAATTAATACACTATTATTTCACGTGTTTAGTCGCATTTTACTCGAAAGATTATGCTTGCTGAGGAGGAGTATGGGGCGGTGGTTGTTGAGCCGTCGCTTGTGGGCTTGGCGGTTGTTGCTGTTGTTGAATAAGATGTTGGCTTTGCTGCTGTTGTTGCTGTTCTTGAGCTAACCTCTGGTGCGCCTGTTGTCTGGCTCTAAATTCTGCCGCTTTTAGCTGCTCTAAATGGAATTGTTGCCTTTCAGTGATAAGTTGCTGCCGCTGATACTCAAGACCTTCGCGCTCACGTTCCATTGTCGTTTCAAGTTCTTCAAAGTGACGCAATTTTATCTCTAATTTTTTCATTTGAGTTTCAACAAGCAGAGCGACTAAGGATTTTATTTTCCTTTCCTCAACAGCGGCCAAGTGTTTCGCTTTCACAGCAGCGGCGGCTAAAGCTGCAGCTGCCGCCGACTGGAGTTGTGCATCTCTCACAACCTGAGAAAAAATAAAATTAATTAACACTATTCTATTTAATTTTTTTTTTATAATAAGTATAAAATATTGTAAAAGGTGCTTAAACATACTTTGTCTTTCTTCTCCTTTGCTTCAGTTTCCTCGCCATCGATCTTGGGTTTGGAGGAGTCCTCCTCGTTTTCTTTAGTATCCACTTCCATCTTTTCTGATTGATCTCTCTCATTTTCAGGAATTTCATCCTTCTTTGGAGGTGTTGCAGAAGATTGTTCGCTCTCTACTACTTCCTTAGGTTTCTCCGTTTGCTCGTCCTTCTTTATTTCTGGGGCTGGATGTGGAGACGTAGCTGGTGTGGCATTTGCTGTTCCTGTTGTAGAAGTGGAAGAATCCTCAGGGGGTTCTGGTGGGCCGGTTCCAGCAATTCCTGATTGAGCGAGTCCAGCGGCTGGATCAAATTTACCTGCGAGATCATTAAAGATTGTTTAAAATATTTTTATTAGTATGTTCTGACCTACAAAGTTAAAAAACTATGTATTTTACTACTCACCATCAGAATTAGCGCTCGCCTGCACATTCTTCAAATGTTGATCGAGCAAATTTGCCGGAACCTGGTCCTTAATAGCCGCGAATTCTTCCATCGCAGCCTTGGCAGCACTAGCTGCTACTCTTGGATCCACTACCGATGCTAAGAAAGCGACGGTACTCATGACAGGATTTCCTGCTTTCGAGAAGGGAATTGGCTGATATCCCAAGGGTCCTAAACCTTCAGGACCACCTTCTTCCAGATAGGGATCTTCTATCGGAAGTCGGAGGAAATGCAAGATGCACTCATCCTGCGTCCTGGATCCAACGTGTTCGCAGACCTTATTCCAGTCATCCTTGTGAAGCTCTAGTCCCTCGAGAAGCAAAAGTGTTTCCTGCTCCGTCCAATCTCGAGTGGCACTTGAGGCTTGTTTGTTTTTCAGAACAGCTGGTTTTCGAGAATACTGATCTACCTTCAAACCAAAGTTAGTCATAGCACCAGCAATAGGTTTTTCGTCTCCAGCGATACCGAGTGGTGTCGCAGGTTTCTTTTCCAGATCAAGCAGTGTTTTCGCTGCGGAAGGCTGTGGAGTTTTTGGTGGATTGGGATTAACAGGTGCCAATCCGGATGGGGTGTCAGAGAGGACGTGGAAGTGCGAGGTTGGTGGTGGTCCCATTGGCGTAGGTCTCGATTCTGCGTCTACTTGGTAATTAATTAGACCCCATTGTTCTAGAAAGGCGTGGACGCGCATTATCGCGCAGACGTCACCTGCCAAGTTTCGCCTAGAAAATACACACATATATCATATAGTTACTTGGTATTAATTAGAAAAATATTTACTCTGTTTCTATCTAGGTATTAATTCACAACCCACCTGCATGCTGTCGATGTTATGTACTCCGTAGGATTTAGTCGGTAGGTATCAATCATGAAATTGCGGTAGGCGAGATAAATTTCGGGAGTTTTGGACTTGTTCTTTCCATTAAAAAACTCGTAGAGAGCTCTTTTTTCGATAGTGTGAATAGAGTTGTAATCGAACCAAGCTGAATAACTGGGCACAACAATGTGGTGAGTTTGTTCAGTGACGTTGTCTTCAGGTTCATCGCTTTTGCTTCCCTCGCCTCGCTCTTTGCTCGATCCTCTTTCCTCTCGGTCTTGAGCACTGTGTGCACTATTTTTGTCCCCTTCAGAAGGATCGTCGAGATCTGCCATATTTCCTGATTTGAGAGGCTGGAGTTCGTTGTCTTGCTTTTTGTTAGTTGAGGTATTGCTTCCACCTGTTGAACCTGGACCTGACACTGATGGATTCGTGGCAGTGGCAACAACTTCTACAATTCGAGGTTCGGCGGGAGGATCTTCCATGCCTTGTGTTAAATCTTCTTCTTCATCGCCACCTCCGCGAGTTTTCTTCAACGTCGTTGAAGCTGATGTTGTTCCCTGAACACCTGAAGGTCCTCGACCACTAAAAAGTTTATTACAATTTAAAATAAGTATAAATAATTTTTTTTAATATAAAGTACAAAAGTAGAATTTATTTAATTTTTCGAATAAATTACCTCTTGCGTTTGCCTAGTTTTGGCGGAGGAGTAGGCGACCTCTTTCTTTTTGGTTTTTTGGAACCAGTCGGTGGATGAGAAGGTTGAGACATTAAATCTTCCACGGAAAGTCTGTATTTGTGAACTTTCTTTTGCCCGTTGTCGTCCACTTCGTAATCTTCTTCGTTCATCCATTCGTTGTATTGATCCAAGTCCAAAGCCCATGTAGCGGATACTTTGTAAATCGTTCTATAAAATAAAGCCATTTTTCAGTTTAATACATGCAGCCAGAATGCAAATCACTTGAAAAAGTTGCACTGAAAGCGATACCTTGGATTCGAGTTTCCGAAATTTGCTTCAGGATAATCCCATGGAAGATCTAGATTGGTCCAAGAATCATAACTATCGGGGAAATAATACCAGTGAAGCAATACAGAGCGATCACGTCGCATGCATGGTCGGGCGTATTCTTCTTCCTGAGGATCAACGGGTGGATAAATGATATGGGTAGCGTCTGCTTCATTCTCCGCAATTGTGCCTTGATGGCGACGAACTGCTTCCTTTACTTTGATAGCTGTAGTTTTATCTACGTCGGACCTTACGAATACGCTAGGTAATACTAAGCATCTGTTTTGAACTAAGGCACGCTCCATTGCCGTTAGCATATCTATCAAAAGATTCATCCGAGATCCCGACTGTAAAAAACTTAGATGAATACGAGAAGTTTAAAGACGTAAATAAATAAAGGTAAAAAATTCTATTTACCTTTCCAACTGGGAAATCGAAACGTCGCCATCCATTTTCTTGTTTAAACTTGTATGCTGTTGCTAATATGTGACACAAACCACCGCCAGGTTTAAAATCGAGAAAGCATTTCATCTGAAAAACTACTAGGTTAATATCACGTACAATACTTGAAGAACGTTTATATACACGTCTGATGAGAGATAAAACAAGGCTTGTAGGAAGAATATTTAAAGAATTTTTCTTAACTTACGGGAATTCTGGTTATCTGTGGTTTTGAAACATTTTTGCCTAGATTGTCTTCTTGAAATTGAAGCAGTTGTACCACCAGAGTAGCTAAGTTTTTATTGGTTGGAGGATCCGTTTGCACATACTGAAATTTTAAAGTTGTTTAGTTCATTACTTTTAAAGAAACGAATCAGAAACAAAAGTTTTTAAAAGTCTTGACTTCAATTTAAGCCCCCACTCCAATTCAAATTTTTAAGAGAAAAAAGCCAAGCAAAATTATTCAAAACTTGATACAAACAAGTGTATAATATTTTTAAAAAACCTGTCAAAAATTGCCTTAATAAATATCATTATTCTATGGCAAATTATATTAATAAATAATCGATTTTTGAGGTGGCTAGCCAATAACTCAATACACGCATCGTAGACATTTGACTATGCTCCAAAGTTATAGGTTATGCACTCTCGGAGCAAATAGGTCCCTGAAAGGTTTAATCCTCAGTCACAAAAAGTGTATAAAAGGGTAAAATAGCATTGTCTTTATACGAAAACAGTGAAAAATAAATCACGTTCGTTCTGAAAAGCATGAAAATAGGTTTCGAAAGAATACGTTGGATAGACGCCGGGTTATGGAGACTCACCTTCTTGCAAGTTTTCAAGAGCCACTGTTTAACACCATCAAGCTGTGTAAGGATCTCCGGAGACTCGAAAAACTTAATATTTGGACCTCCATCCTTCTTTGGACCCAACGAGATCATCTCGAATGGGAAATTGTATCAAAATTCGTTAAAATTCCAAATAAACAACGCCGTCAAAACCACTAACAACCACAAACATCACATCACTGCATACAGAGAAACTGAGAAAGTTTACTGTAGATAGTGTAGATACTGTAGATAAAACTGTAGATACTATGGATTCTACTACGGTTTATAACCAATCAAAAGCCAAGTAGAGGAGAAAAAGTGCTATCGATTGGTTACGAAGCGTAACCAATGAGAAAATCAGAAAAGAAGCAGCGCCTCTTCCAGCTGCACTTTATTTCTGATTTTTATATATTATAATTATGTTTTAGTAATATAAAAATAATATATACTCGGTCTAGGAATCACAGCTTTAATATTGCCAAAGTTTCATATTGTTTTAAAAGTTTCTTGGCTGATTTGAGGAGGAAGACATAATTAACAATAAATAGGTCATTTGAATTTTGCGCTCTTCTTTAGAGTTCCGGTTTGCTCTACGCGCCATCTACAACTCAAGTGACATTTTTTCTTGGTTTGTTTATTATGACCATTGACATTTGATTTGAAATACTAAAATTAGTTTATCGATTTCCGAAAAATAAATTGTCTTTGTTAAAGCATAGTGAGGTATTAAGAAAAAATTCCATAACATTGAAAAGGTGCGTTTAGTTAGGATCATTTGGATGTCAAAATTAATGGAATTAATTAACTTGGAATTGAGATTGAAAAAGATAGTTTTCAGGTATGCAGGTTATGTTGTCAGGCTTCACGGGTTTAGGAATTTTACAGTATAAATTGAATTTTCCACATGGAAAAACTACAGAATATTGTTTAATAATTTTATTTCAGTAACATTATTTACTTTTAAATCAATATATAGTGTGTTTAAAAGAAAAGTGACACGAAGAATAAGACAGTTAATTATTAGAAGTTCCTTCTGTCAAAACACAGCCTACTTCCGATTTTTAAAAACATTCTGCAAAGAAGAAAAATACTAAAAGCGTAAATAGTGCACGAGATTAACTAAGACTGACATTGCTGCCGAGGTTATTTAATGAGATTGTCCCAGACGATGATGAACAACAAAAAATTTGAAGGTAGAAAATAAAAATACTTTTTTTTAAGGGTGTTAGATCCCAGTGTTAAGCTCAAAATTCCATTTTCCATTTTGCTCAACGAAAATTATAGATAAATATTCTTTCGTTCTGTAGTGCTAATCTATTTTGATATATAACACTGCATACAGAGCGAAAAAATATTTAATTTCGATACTCTTTGCATAAAATGAAAAAAATCAAAATCTAACTTCAAAATTGAATATTTTTATTTTATTTGAAAAATATTTGAAATATATATTTTCTCGCTCTGTATGCATAATTCTATTTAAAAATTGATTAATTCTACAGAGGGAAAAAATTCCAAATTTAATATTTGTTGAGTAAAATGAGGAAATCAAATTTTTGGATTAGAACTTGGTTCCAATACCCTTAATTCTAATAGAAATGATAAATTGACTCGTTATTAAACTTAAAAAAGCCGGTCAAGATTAATTCAGAAAACGCTAATTATATATTACACTATTATTTATGGTTAAAGTGTATTTTTTCTAAAACTAATAGAATGAAACTTAGGATAATCCCACCTGCCAGAATTAGTAAAATAAACGCAATTCCCTGAAAGCCAATTGGATTAAAGTTCCCAGATTCAATCTCAACCATTTTCGGAAAATATCTTGATTTGATTCTAGCGATAAAACCGTAATTTTGCATTTTACATAGACTGAAACAATAAAGTATAAAATTAATTCGATACAATTTCATTATATCTAATTAAATTTCGAATTTGGTCCAAATTAGTTAAAACAATACTTACTAATGATTAATAACTTTCGTATATGGACTATCTTTGCGTAAGATCATAGCAGCACTGCCAAATCGTCCAGTAGAAATTTTTATTTTATGACAGGGAACTGCGTTACTTATGTCGTCCAAAATCCCGCTGACATAGTAAGCCAAATTTTCGTTAATACAAATCTGAACCAACAAAAATAGGACTTTTAATAGCCTTTGGATTAGAAAGATTTATATTTTTAAAAAAAGTTGAATTTCACCATTTTGAACGCATCATTTACTGTTAATGGCAAATCTTCCTTTGGTATCATTAGCTTATACATGTTTCTGTAGATTGATTCATTTGAGTTCTAAATAAGAAAACAATAGATTTTCCTTACTTCTTCATTTCGTGAACAAAATTTTTAAAAATATTCTCAATTTTTACTTGAAATGTATCATAGTTCGATCCATCCCTTGAAACGATTAATTTATAAGTTCCGTCTTTTACGAATCCCTCGAGGGTTGAAAAAGGAACATATGATGTCGGTACTGTGAGGTAACTTGTCAAAGACGCAGAGTATAGTGTCATAATAATAAAAATATATATGAAAATAGACGTATAAGCCAAGCGAATCGAGAATACATTGGGAAATTCTGCAAAAGAATAGTATTATTAATATATGAAGGTTATTGATATTTAAAAAAATCTAGATTACCTTTTAAACTCTGTAGACACGAAATACTCCAAACATTAAAATAAGATTCCAAAATCAAGGTGGAGAAATTGTTTAAATTGCTTAACTTCATCTTCATCAATGCCAAAATAAATGGAATAGTTAGGATGAAGACGAGAAGAGCAATCCAAATCTTATAGTGAAAAGGCTGCAAACACAGATATTTTAAACGTGACACTGCATATGGGCGTAACTGCTAAATTTCGAAAAAACGTTTTTATGTTATTTTTATCGTTTTTTTATTTTTTTTATACTTCCTTGTTTGACCTAACTTTGGAAAAAAATATTTTTTTGTGTCCCTTGTACAATTCGAGTTTTAGCACTTAGGCCTGTATTCTTTTGAATCTTTGCAAATCCTATTCAGAACTTGAATTTTTTTAATTCACTTGAATTATTTTGAAAGTCTTTTAAATTAAATTATATTATATTTATAAATTTTGAAACTATCTATTATGTCGTAGTGAGTATTTAATATCACTCAACACACAGAAAATATGACTTTTATACCTTAAAATATTGGGTCCAAACAATCGTGTTATTATTTGAGGGTATTTTGACATACAAGGCATCTTGGACCAAAAGTAGTGGTAGAGAAAAGTCAACACTGAGTATTCTGCGACGAGTTATTGACAAATCTGATACAATCAAATCGACTTGATCATTTACTATTAAACCCATTGCACCCGACCAAGTTTGTTTCGCTTCATTCCAAGTTCCAGTATCACTAACTTCTTCCACGTGTATTGCTTGAAAATTTACAGTTTCCATTAATATATCTAATATTTCAGATAAGTAGCCGGTTAGTTCTCCATTTGTCCATTTAGTTAACCATGAGCTCTGCAATTAAGAAAATCTAAATAGTAGTTTAGGTAACATTTAAGGGCGTATATTTCTTACCATATGTGCAAATTTAGATAATTCGCGTATTTTTTTTTTGTAAAAGTAAAAATTGTGAGAAGAAACCCGGGTAATCTAAATTTGTTTATAGGGTAAGTAATTTATTCCTTTAATACAGAATATAAAACTTTTGATTCAACCTTAACTGTTCCTATTCTTAAAACTTGTCCATTCAAGTTATTTCTTTCTGTTTGATCAATATCACTCGTTTTTAAAATTAATCTTGTATCTGGCTTCCAAACACCCCAACTGAGAAACTCTGACTGATTTCCACTAAATGGGTTCCACTTTTTAATAGTTGCATCGCCATAGCATTTGCTCAGTATCGTTGCTCGAAAAGAGAATCTAAATTTGCTTTGAAATGATTTTATACATTGATCGTCAAAAGAGCCTTCATTTGCTAAGAAAAGTATAAAGTTAATTGTCTCATGTAGGTGTATATGTTCCGTGAAATTTTTTAATTTCTCAATTTCCTTTTTTGATGAGAAAATAATAAGACTCATCGATGGTGAAGTTTGACTTATTTCTTGACTCTTATAATCAAAAGCAGAATAATGTCTTTTTGATTGAGTTTCTTGCAATGGCATTGTCAATGTTGGAATTTTGTTATTCGTCATCGTTAGCATTATTTCGAAAATGATATTCATATCTGATGGGCCTGTGTTTAGAAGATCATTAATATGAAATAGTTTCAAATTCACTTTTTATTTTTATTTATGCAACAGTATTGTCATTGATAAAAACTCGTGCAATTTAATATTAAGAGAGTTCACCTGTATTATGACTTTATTGCAAGCGCTTGTCAGAAATTTTTTCTTGGTAGAACTACCAAAGATTTTTTAACAAATTTTACGCAATTTTAAACTTTATTCATTTATTTTACACAATAATTTTTTTACTATATGTTATTTCATTTATATACCTAAAATTTGTTTTAAAAATATGTGGTAGTTCTCCCCAAAAATAAATCTAGAAAAGCATTCGAAATACGGCCGTTACACAGATAAACTTAACTAACGTACTATCACAATTTGCGAAGTAACCAAGTGTCACTGTTGTAGGTTTGTAGGCATCATAAATGTCTAAAATTAAATTAACATAGTCTTTATTTTTCAACTCGACACAAGTCCCTGTCTTAGTCGTCCCTAAGACAAGGCTTAACATCATATAAAGTACTTGCTTCATTTCTCAAAACTAAATTTTATTCAAAAGTTGAATGAGAAAAGAGAAAAGAGAAAAGAGACTGCAATGTTGCATTATTTATTTATTTATTATTGTCAAGCAAATTGACATGATTACTTGTATCACGCACGTCGATGAGGTTCGATTTATACGTATATAGGGTGTTCTGCGAGTTGTCTTTTTAAATAAAACCACAAAAAACTAGAGCAAAAACTAAAAAAGGGCGTTCTAAAAATATTCAAAATTTGCGTCCTAAAAACGTTTTTAGGACGTTTTAGAATCCTTTATTTTCGTGCCTGCTGAGAGCAAAGCAATAAAGTTCACTAAGCAGAAGAAAATCGAAATCTGAGAGTGTAAAAACTGTTCAAATTATATTTCGTAATCGTAGTTTTTGACCTAGTTTTTGCTCTAGTATTTTTGGCTTTATTTAACAAAACATTTCGCTGAACACCCTATATAAAAAGCTTGAGTTTTATTTAAAATGAGTGTATTTAGATGTGATCGCATTCGATAGTGATAACCTTCACTTTAAAGCTAAAGTAGCAGGATATTCAAGTTTAAAATAATTGCAATAAACAATGTTTACTATTGAGAATATCTGGATCATATATCTGAATTAATTAATTATTTAATAATTTAATTAAGGGGGTCTTGTGTCTGCCATATTTTAAGCCCTTATTTAGATTTAGATATTATATCTAAATATCTTAACAGTCATCCTATAGCTAAATAACAAGATGTTACGATTTAATATTTAATTTTCTCTATGTTGAGTTCTCTTGTAAAAATAGAATGCCTTCCGCAATTTTCCAATTTATAGTTTGAGTAAATTTTTTCGAAGAAAAATAAAATGAGCCCCATTATATTTCCACAAACAAGAATTACTAATAGAATCAAAATCTCGGAAATGTTAACGCTATAACGGAAATGATCTGTGTGCGACTGATGATCTCTGAAGTATTTCGATTTCAAACGACTCAGAATGCCATTTTCCCTAAGCTGCGTGAGTCTGAAATAATATATAATTTTTAAATTTATACTATGATATCTATACTATCTATGCAGATATATACTTACTGATAATTTATGATAGATCTTAATGGGCTACCTTTGCGTAAAACCAGAGCAGTGCTGTCAAATCTTCCAGTACGAATTTGACTTAATTTACATGAAAGATTTTTTTTGTTATCACTCAGTTCACCTAGAATTTCGCTTTCATAGAAGGCTACTTTACCTTTGCAAACCTAAAAGAATAATTAAAATGTAGAAGTTAAAATATAGAATTTTAAAGACAGCATTTTAAATATAGTATAACTATACCTTCGTGAAACCATCAGCTGCTGTTATGGGCATATCATCTGTCGTAAACATCAGTTTCTTCATTTTCTTAAAGATAGTTTGATTGGATTTCTGAAATATAAAAAAAGAAAAAAGTTATTATTTTTTTAAAGATAATTACATAAAAATTAGTACTTGTGCAATTTTATTATATTTACTCTAAACATGTCGTACTCTGATCCATACTTTGTGACCATTAGTTTGTAGGAACCGTCTTTTACAAAACCTTCCAGGGTCGAAAATGGTAAATTTGATTTCGGTACTGCAAGATAACTAATTAAAACTGCCGAATATAGTGACATCAAAATGAAAGAGCATAGGAAAGTAGAAAAATAAGCTAATCGTAGCGATGAGTTAACTGGGAATTCTGAAACTCAAATTAGTCACAATAGAATCATCTTATATGTTTTTAGTTCCTGAATTCAACTTAGCTCAAAAATTGCAACTCTTTTTTTTACTTAACAAAAACTAGGAATATATTATATAATATTTAATACCGTTCAATCCTTGTTGGCAGTAAATACTCCAAACATTGAAATAACATTCTGAAATTGTGCTCGAGACACTATCCCAGCTTTTATTGAATTTACTTTTCAATAGTGTCAAAACGATTGGAGTCACTATTATTAATATCAAAATAGTCACCCAAATTTCGTAATGGAAAGGCTGCAAAATATAAGATTTATTATATAACTTAAATCTTTCTCTATGCCGTCTATTTTGTTTTAAAGAAATATTCACATATGATGCACCTGAAAATATCCTGTCCAAATAATTGAATTTTTATTTGAAAGCTCCTTGATGTAAAGTGTATCTTGTGTAAAAAATAATGGTGCAGAAAAATCGACACTTTTTAGCCTTTGTGGAGTCATTGAGAAATCCGCTACGATCAAATCAACTTCTCCTTTTACTATCAAACCCATTGCGCCAGACCATGTTTGGTTACTTTCGCTCCAACTTCCAAATTCTTTTTCTTCTTTCACATGGTATATTTGGAAATTCATTGTTTCCTTAAGTATATACAATAAATCAGCAAGGTATCCTTTTAGTTGTCCATCTGTCCAATGAGTTAAAGGTGATCCCTATTGAGTGAAAATTATTTGCTTGAAAAAATCAACCTATGTTGATTAAAGCGTAAAATGAACCTTAATTGTACCTTTACAGTTGCTATTCGTAAAACTTTTTCGTGAAGATTCACTCTTCTTACATGATTAGAATTCCACTCATTTAAAATTAATCTTGTATCTGGCTCCCAAGACCCCCAGCTGATAAATTCGCTTTCGTTTTCGTTTTCATTAAACAGGTACCATTTTTGAATCCTTTTATCGTCCTTGAATTTGAACAATATTGTTGCGCGAAAATTAAAGTGAAGTTTATTTCGAAATGACTTCAAACAATGTTGGTCCAATGGAAGGTCACTTGTCATGAAAAGTAAAATGTTAATTGAAACATTCAAGATCAGGTGTCCAGGGAAATCATTAAATTTATTAATGACGTTTTTTGATGTAAAAAGAATCACACTCATAGATCTTGAAGTTTGTCTTATATTTTGGACTTTGTTAAAAGAACCAGAATGATTTGTATGCGTTTCTTTTAATGGTATCGTCGTTAACTGAATTTTCCTCTTCGATAAAAGTAATAGCAGTTCGAAAACTGTACTCATTTCTGACGGATCTGTTTAAATAAAAAATTAATATGTGTAGGTGCAGAAAAAACACATTCTTCGATTTTCTTTAAAATCTTTTTAATGCTATAAAACTCACGTCCATCAGCAAAATATACGACTAGAATAGATGAGGGTTTGTAGACATCATAAACATCCAAAATTAAATTTGCGTAATCTTTTGTTTTCAATTCATAGCAAGTGCTCACCTTGCACAGAAAGATAAGGCTTAACAATTTTAAAAAACCGGGTCGTTTCATTTCTTTAAAAAAATTGATTGTTCACTTGTTTTATCAACGTTTTAAAACAAGTTGACCTAGTCGGAACTTGCACGTAAACTAACTTCGATTTACAAGGGCTGGAGTTGTTTATACATATAATTGTGTACTTAGATATGTACAGATAAATTGTATTTTGATTCTATTCACACTATACATTCAATAATAAATTCTCTGTTAAAGTTTAATTTAGTAAAGTAAATCAAAGCTTTAAAATTGATAAATATATTGTCTTATCTAGACTTTTGCAATACATTTTTCGAAGAATAATAAAATAATGCTTAAAACAATTCCACATGAGAAGATTACTAATAGCATTGCAATTCCCTTAATTCCAATACTGTTGAAACTAGTCGTTTCTGACGGAACTTCTGTCAAAAAGTATTTCGTTTTTAGGCGATTCAGAATGCCTTTGTCTCTAAGCTGACTCAAACTGAAATAGTTCATTATTATCATTTAAAAGTATTCCATATTTGTATAACATGTAAATATAAATTAGGAATCTGTTGTTCAACAGATACTTACTGATAATTTATAGCAGATCTGTAAGGACTTTCCTTTCCTAAAGCAATACCAATACTGTCAAAGCGCCCTGTAGGAATTTTAACTACTTGACAAGGGATACTATTATTGATTATTTCTTGCAAAATTTCGGTAGCATAGTAAGCTATTTTCTGATTACAAACCTGAAATCAATTAAGTAAAACTTTAATTGGATGAAAACATTGAAAAGCGTGCTTATTTAGTAAAACTTGTCGTTACCATCTTGAATGCTTCCTGTACTGTTGCTGGCAAATCTTCCGTCGGCAACATTAGTTTATACATTTTTGAGGAGATTAAATTATTTGAATTCTAAATAGAAAAGAAGTAATGAAGATTTTTTTATTTTTTTATTTTGATCACAATATAGATTTGTTAATATTTACTCTAAACATGTCATAATTTGATCCATGCCTTTGGACAATCATATTGTAAGAACCGTCCTTTACGAAACCATTCAAGGTCGAGAAGGGTAAATTCGGGGTGGGTACTGCAAGAAAACTAATTAAAACTGCCGAATATACTGACATCAAAGTGAAAGAACATACGGAAATGGAGAAATAGGCCAATCTTAGTGATGGTATTGTTGGAACTTCTGCAATTAAAATAATTAGTATTACACATATATAATTCCATGAAAAGGTGTGCAAAGTACCTATTTAAATACCATCTAATCCTTGTTGACAATACATTCTCCACACGTCTAAGTAACATTCCGAAACTAAATGCAAAAAACTATAGGAATTTTTTTTCAAGTTCATTGACGTCATTAGTGCCAAAATAAGGGGAGTCGTTATTATTAAGAGACCAATAATAATCCAAATTTTATAACTAAAAGGCTGGAAAAGATAAGGTATTTAATTTTCATTCAATCAAAAGTAAATTAAATTTTTTAAATACCTGAAAATATCCTTCCCAGAATATTGTCATTCCATTTGTGGGTTTCTTGATATAAAGAACATCTTGTTCCATAAACAGTGGTGTAGTAAAATCAACACTAAGTAATCTTTGAGGAGTTAATGATACATCCGATACAATAAAATCCACTTCACCTGTTACTAACAAGTTCAATGCACCAGACCAAGTTTTTCTGCTTTTACTCCAACTTCCATGTTCTTTTTCTTTTCTCGTGTAATTTGTTTTAAAATTCATTATGTTTCCAAGCATTTCCATTATTTCAATAAGGTATCCAAATGGTTTCTCGTCCTGCCATTGAGTTAGGGCTGAAGCCTTTAAAATTAAATTTAGTTTCATTGGAGAGGCTACATTTTTTAATAATAAAGGGGAAGAATTCCAAAAAGTTCACTCGAGAATATTGAATATCTATATATAATAATTATTATTATCTTAGATTATATTTTAAAAATTTTTACCTCCACTGTTGCCATTTGAAAAACCCTTCCACGGAGGTTAGCTCTTCTTATGTGAATTGAATTGCTCTTCGTTTTTTTTAATCCTTTATTGGGTTCCCAGGTGCCCCAAATGACATATTCGATACCATTTGCGTTAAACTGGTACCATTTTCGAACCATCATATCACCATTACATTTGAATAATATCGTTGAGAGAAAACTAAATTCAAGCTTATTTCGAAACGACTCTATACAAAATCCGT
This sequence comes from Synergus umbraculus, assembly GCA_900474325.1. NCBI lineage: Eukaryota > Metazoa > Arthropoda > Insecta > Hymenoptera > Cynipidae > Synergus > Synergus umbraculus. The sequence continues at coordinate 192 of UCOK01006169.1, read as the reverse complement.
TTGGAGATAGAAGATTATTCGTCGTGAAGAGAATAAAATTAATTGACACGTGAAATATAATTCCTTCAGAAATATCATTCAATTTTTCAATGGCACTTTTAGATGAAAAAAGAATTACACTCATCGATCGTGTCTTTTCTTTTATTTGTTGTTTATTGTTTATGAAATCAGTTCTATTTGAGAGCCGTTTTT
>UCOK01006165.1:0-14581 GCA_900474325.1 Synergus umbraculus | reverse complement strand
ATATATATATATAATATAATAATGAAATAATAAATAATAAATAATATAATAATATTATGTAATATAATAATAAAATAATGGATAAAAAGAAAAGATCATACAAAGAATAATAACTTCTTAAATTCTTTACAAGCTTCTAAAAATTATTTACAATTAAAAACTTTAAAATCTCTTAAGGGCATGCTCTGCCCCGTGGTTTGTGAAAATTTTTTTTCGAAGTCACCACGGCCAAACAAAATGATATATCGCTTTCAAACTTTGGGATATGGGAAATGAGACACTAAAATTCGTTTTAAAATTTAATTTGAGTAGTAATATTGAAAAAAAAATCCGATGCCTATCTTACCGACTTAGCTTTTTTTTCAAAATTACTACTCAAATTAAATTTTAAAACACAATTTAGTGTCTCATTTCCCATATCCCAAAGTTTGAAAGCGATATAGCATTTTGTTTGGCCGTGGTGACTTCGAAAAAAAATTTTCACAAACCACGGGGCAGAGCATGCCCTTAAAATACGTAAATATCTATAAAAATTCTTGAAAACCTCTTGAAATTCCATAAAATTCTACAAAATCTTTTATAGATCAAAAAAATCTTGTTGCAGACGTCTATAGTCTGATGATTTTTTTTACATTTATTGGAATAATAACAAGAAAAATTTTTTATTTATTTACTAGGAGCAATTTTAGAGAATTTAGAGGAATTTGCAAAAGATGTTAAATAATTTTAAGGAATTTTAAGACATTTACAGAAGATTTAAAAGTTTCTAAAAAATTTCAAATAATTTTAAAGGACTTTAAAAGATTTCATTTTATTTACTCCACATTAGAATAAATTCCTTGAAATTTCTGAAAATCACTTAAAATGTTTTGAAATCTTTTGAAAATTTTTGAACTCTTGAATTCTGTCTAATTTTTAAATCCCTTTAAATACTGAAAGAAGTTTTTATAATTTCTGAAGAATTCAATATTCCCTAAAATTCCACAAAAGCTTTTCAAAATCATAAAAATCTCATGAAATCCTTTAAAATTCTAAGAAGAACATTAAAATCCCTGAAAATTACTTTAAACAATGAAAATTTTTTAAATTTCTACGAGCTTTTTTAAATTCCTTTAAAATTCTTTCAATTCCTAAAATTTCTTAAAAATCTCTTAAAATTTCCTGAAGTCCTTTAAGGCCATTTAAGACTTACCCGATCCCTACCTTACCGACATTTTTCTCTGCAACCTTACTTGTACATTTATTGAAATATAAAGTTGAAAATTTCAAAAATTAAAGAAAAAATGCTAAGGTATGTTTATCTGGTCTTAAATTTTTCCAAAATAAAATTTTATAAATGTCAATATTTAGCACCAGATAAACGTACCTTAATGCTTTATCTTAAATTTTAGAAATTTTCAATTTGATATCTCAATAATCGTAAAAGTATAAAAGTATCGTTGCAGAGAAAAAAATGTTGGTAAGTTAGGGATTGGGTAAGTCTTACATGGCCTTAAAATTCTCCTAAATCTTTGAAATATTATACAAATCTCTTCTAATCACATTAAACTCCTAGAAACCCCTTAAATCTTTTTAAATTATTAAAAATTTCTTAAAATCATTAAAAACCCAAACAATTTCAAAGAATGCCTGGAAATTATATAAAATATAATTTATAATATAATCCATCGAAATCCTTGGAAAGTTTCTAAAATCTTCTTAAATCTTTAATAACTTCTTTAACAGAGAAATAAAATACTTCAGAAGTAAAATACTATAGCCCCGTAAAATACTTCCCTCCTTACAGAGAAACATTCTGGTTTGCATAATATAGGCACAGTATTTAACAAAAATTTACGAAATCTCTAATCTTATATAAATATGTGACGAATATCTACAATTTGTCTCAATAAATATTTAATAAACTAAATTAATAAAAATCTCTTCAATTTAAACAAATTTACAATTTGTATTTCGGTCTATTCGCGCCATTTTCAGCTGCAACAAACAAAAGTTGACCAAACAATGTCAAACATTTCTAAAATTCTCCTTCAAAGAAAATATTTAAAAATATTCAAAAGTTGCCTTCAACTTCAATTTTATTTGTCGCCCCATTCACAACTATTTTGAAATATTAATCATTTACTTTAAATCTCTCAATTGACTTCCGGTATGAAACCCTGCAGTACAATTTCCTGTTTGAAGTTGCACGTTTCAACGAAAGGAGAGTACGGTTATATTTTACAAAAATTTGTTTTTTAAACGATACAGAATGGGCGATACTACAGGAATGAAGGTAATGTATTTTTAAATTAATCTTCTATTTCCACCTTTTTATTCACGGGAAATTATTGAGCTTAACATAATTAAAAATCGGGCATTCGAAGGTTCGAATAACCAACGAGGTTAGTGTTTGCATCGACCGGTTGTTCCGCAGCCTTGGAATCGTAGTTTTTATTTTCACAATGGTTCCATCATCCACGGTAATTTTTAACGTTCCTTTAATGTCAATTTACTTAATTTGAGATTGCCCAATCGTTTAGAAATATCAAGTGTTTACCTCTGTGTGTGAGAAGTGTATAAGAGAACATTAATTAATCCTAACCTTCGTTGATTGCTCCGCAATCTGCTCTTCAACTTTTCACGATAAAATCATCAAATATCCTTACATAAACATGTCTAGCAATCGAATGCTGTGGACATGATTTGAAACAAATAAAATTCGCTTTCCGTGAAGTGTCTGCTTCAGAACAAAAGTTCTTTTTTGAAAACAGAAGAAAACTTGAAAAATTGCTTCTAATCGTTCCGTTCCTTTGTCGTTTCTGGAATCATAATGGCAGGAACAGTTTCGCAGTATTTAGTATTATTATTTTATTCTCATTCTCAAAATTCGAAAATTGAAATTCCATCAGCTGTTGTCGTTTTAATATAAATAAAATTGAAAACATAAAGATTAGTTCAAACAGGGTGTTCCATTTTCTAATCATCTGGAAAATCTGGAAAGCCTGAAATTATCAAAGAATTTGTATATAATTTGGACAAGACCTTGAATATACGATTTTATTTATATACATATACAACGTTTGTTTACATCTGGTTCTGAATATATCCAGATATATACAAATTCAGAATTTACTTTCGCGATTTAGAAATTTTTAAGTTTTCGAAAGTTTTAAGGGATTTTAAAAACAGATTTTAGGGTATTTTTTAAAGATTTTAATGAATTAAAATTTTTTTAAAGTGGAATGTTTATTTAAAATTTAATTTAATTTTTACTTAATTTAGTTAGACATTTCAAAATTTTTTCAAGGAATTGCAAACATTTCAAGGGTTTTAATTTGATTTGAAGAATTTGCAATATAAATCTTATAAGAAGTTTGAATTTTTTTAAATATTTTAAGAGTTTTAAGGGGATTTCTAAAGATTTCAAATATTTCGAACTTCGTTTTAAGGAATTTTAAGAATTCCAAGGGTTTAATAAATTTCAAGTGTTTTTAAAACGTTTTTAAGATTTGAAAAATATTTTAAAAGTTTTCCAAATGATTTCAGAGATTTCAAAAGATTTCAAGGTGTTTCAAGAGAATTTGATTTCAATATCAAAAGATTTAAATCAACTCAACGAATTAAAAAATATGTCATGGGTTTTTAAAAGATTTCAAGATTTTAAGAAATTTCAAGGGTTTTCACTGGATTTTAAGGGTTTTCAAGCGACTGCAGAAATTATAGATTTTAAATAGATTTAAAAGTTTTTAAAAAGATTTTAACAGATTTAAAATATATTTATAGATGTCAAAAAATTTAAGGAGTTTTCAAAAGATTTGAAAATTTTTTCAAGGAATTTAAGAGATTTCATTTCCATTAGAAGTCTCCTTTAAACTTTTGAAATCTTACAAAACTTTTGAAAAAAGTAGTTTTTAAGATTTTCACAATGATTTCAAGATTTCAAAGGAGTTGAAAATATTTCAAGTTTTTCTTAGATTTCAAAAAGGTTTAAAGGTTTTTAAAAAGATTTTAACAGATTTAAAATAAATTTATATATTTCAACAAATTTAAGGGGTTTTCAAAAGATTTGAAAATTTTTTCAAGGAATTTAAGAGATTTCATTTCCATTAGAAGTCTCCTTTAAACTTTTGAAATCTTACAAAACTTTTGAAAAAAGTAGTTTTTAAGATTTTCACAATGATTTCAAGATTTCAAAGGAGTTGAAAATATTTCAAGTTTTTCTTAGATTTCAAAAAGGTTTAAAGGTTTTTAAAAAGATTTTAACAGATTTAAAATAAATTTATATATTTCAACAAATTTAAGGGGTTTTCAAAAGATTTGAAAATTTTTTCAAGGAATTTAAGAGATTTCATTTCCATTAGAAGTCTCCTTTAAACTTTTGAAATCTTACAAAACTTTTGAAAAAAGTAGTTTTTAAGATTTTCACAATGATTTCAAGATTTCAAAGGAGTTGAAAATATTTCAAGTTTTTCTTAGATTTCAAAAAGGTTTAAAGGTTTTTAAAAAGATTTTAACAGATTTAAAATAAATTTATATATTTCAACAAATTTAAGGGGTTTTCAAAAGATTTGAAAATTTTTTCAAGGAATTTAAGAGATTTCATTTCCATTAGAAGTCTCCTTTAAACTTTTGAAATCTTACAAAACTTTTGAAAAAAGTAGTTTTTAAGATTTTCACAATGATTTCAAGATTTCAAAGGAGTTGAAAATATTTCAAGTTTTTCTTAGATTTCAAAAAGGTTTAAAGGTTTTTAAAAAGATTTTAACAGATTTAAAATAAATTTATATATTTCAACAAATTTAAGGGGTTTTCAAAAGATTTGAAAATTTTTTCAAGGAATTTAAGAGATTTCATTTCCATTAGAAGTCTCCTTTAAACTTTTGAAATCTTACAAAACTTTTGAAAAAAGTAGTTTTTAAGATTTTCACAATGATTTCAAGATTTCAAAGGAGTTGAAAATATTTCAAGTTTTTCTTAGATTTCAAAAAGGTTTAAAGGTTTTTAAAAAGATTTTAACAGATTTAAAATAAATTTATATATTTCAACAAATTTAAGGGGTTTTCAAAAGATTTGAAAATTTTTTCAAGGAATTTAAGAGATTTCATTTCCATTAGAAGTCTCCTTTAAACTTTTGAAATCTTACAAAACTTTTGAAAAAAGTAGTTTTTAAGATTTTCACAATGATTTCAAGATTTCAAAGGAGTTGAAAATATTTCAAGTTTTTCTTAGATTTCAAAAAGGTTTAAAGGTTTTTAAAAAGATTTTAACAGATTTAAAATAAATTTATATATTTCAACAAATTTAAGGGGTTTTCAAAAGATTTGAAAATTTTTTCAAGGAATTTAAGAGATTTCATTTCCATTAGAAGTCTCCTTTAAACTTTTGAAATCTTACAAAACTTTTGAAAAAAGTAGTTTTTAAGATTTTCACAATGATTTCAAGATTTCAAAGGAGTTGAAAATATTTCAAGTTTTTCTTAGATTTCAAAAAGGTTTAAAGGTTTTTAAAAAGATTTTAACAGATTTAAAATAAATTTATATATTTCAACAAATTTAAGGGGTTTTCAAAAGATTTGAAAATTTTTTCAAGGAATTTAAGAGATGTCCTTATTTCCTTTAAAAACCCCCTTAAAACCTTTGAAATCTTAAAAAAAATATATTGAAATTCATTAAAAACTTTAAAAATCTCTTAAAATAATTTTGAAAAAAGAATTTTTAAGGTTTTCATAATTATTTCATAATTTCAAGAGATTTCAAGGAATTTAAAATTATTTCAAGTTTTTCTTAAAGATTTCTTTTACTTGTTCTCGATAATCCGCGAGAATCTTATTCAACTGATTTTTTTCCTTGAACAGTTGATATCTGGTAACCTATAAAATTATTGTCATTTTCCAAATGTGATTTTATCAGATTTTATATTTCAAAGCTTTCCAAGCTTAAAAATTTTAAAGAAATGCATTAATCTAAATTTGTACTTGATATCATTCTATGTGAAATATTTTCATATTAAATCAAATGTTTCCGACACTATTCCGATCAGTTCAAAGCAACGATCCGCGGGTATCTACAGATGATTATTTTCAAAAATAATACTCATAAATGCATTCACATAATTAGAAGATTTAAAGTGTCTAGTAAGTTAGTTAATTTTTAGTACTCTGCTATTAAAAATTTGCTTTTACTTTTGCAGGTTCAGGAATACAAAGACTCTCTGAAATCGAAGGTAATTATTTGAAGGCTGTGGATACTAATTTTTTGATTCACATATATTCTTGTATTCTCTTTATATCTTGTATTCTTCTTATATCTTGTATTCTTTTTACTCAGGCGGAGCAACTAATTATTAAAGGGTTTCCCGAGAAAATTGTAAAACTAAATGAACTTTTGGAAACACCAGGATTCCGTAATCGGGACCTGGAAGAAGTCCATCAAGAACTAAATATACCCATTCCAGAGCCGATACTTCTCAATCATTCCGAGGATGGTCCACCTTCCAAAAGAGTCAAATTAGAGAATAATTTAGAAGAGGTATCTGGAACAAAAGTAATGGTACTTCCCAATGGACCAGTTCCGTGTAACAAACCTCTTTGCGACTTAATTCACATAGTAAAACCCTACATTAGACAACTTCTAGAGGATTCAAATCTTGTAAGTGAAATTTGTTTAAACTTAATATACCTTTAAATAACATTCACTACAATCACTTTAATTTTGCAGTTGAAAATGTGGATTTCGTTCATGATCCCCAAAATAGAGGATGGAAACAATTTTGGAGTCTCTATCCAGGAAGACACACTTGCTGAAGTTCAAGCTGTCGAGAGTGAAGCTGCTGCGTATTTCGATCAAATTTCCAGGTGATGAAACTATTTTTTAAATGCTGGGATCACTTGATCTCATATCTATAAAAAGACAAATATTGTAATATTGATAAATATTATTTATTTTAACTCTAGAAATATAATCTACGTAGATTATCTTTATAGGGTTAAATAGATGCCAATCGATTGTTAAATAAATACTTTTCTTATAGGTATTTCATCTCGAGGGGAAAAATCTTGAGCAAAGTTGCAAAGTATCCACACGTCGCCGATTACAGACGTGCAGTTCAAGAACTGGACGAGAAAGAATACGTCAGCCTGTGGCTAGTGATGTGTGAAATCCGTAATCGTTACTGTTCACTGCATGATCTTGTCATAAAGAACTTGGAGAAAATCAAGCGGCCGCGCTCTTCCAATGCCGAATCTCTTTATTAAAAAAAAGCGCTAAATTTTTAAAGGGTACAGTGATAACAAGTATGACTCACATTGTGAGGCCGATTTGAGGAAGAGTGCCGAGCATAAAACCTACAGTGGAAAAATTGCGTCGTAGATTTGGTTGCAGAAACAGATATTCGCTAGCTTATTTATCCACTTTGTTGCTTGGCCACTTCAAAGACAGTTCATGAAATTTCACACATTATCACAATTTCATCAAGTAAGATTAAATTATTTAACATGTATGTATTATAATAATTCATCTGCGTTTTCCATTCTACGAAATCCTGTTAGAGTAAAAGCGTACGTCTTGAGATCGAATATATAAATATAAATTGATAACTGTTACATTTCCGTGTTCCAGTCAGCATATTTCGCATAATTTTTAAATAAATACTTCCTAGTATTTACGGAAAATTGTAATAATTTGTATATTTTGTGAATTTATATCTACTTTCAGTGATTTGGAACATTTTCTAAGAAAATTTTTAAGGACATTTTGGAAGTCAAATATTTATCAATTTTATCTGGCATCCCTAGGATATATATTGTATTAACGAGTTTGTAAAAGTGCTCAGCGCTCTTTTCTCGTGTATTTTAAGCATGACGCAAAACTATTTTGAATGTTCATCTACACAATTTTCTGTTAAATTACAAACAAAAATATATCAACGCTAAGGTCAAACTATGAAATTTTTCATTTCTTTTTTCCAATTACATATGTTGATAGGATATTAAATTATGGTTACATTTCTCTAGATGAAGATAAACTTTATTCATAAAATGAACAATATAAAATTTTTCTATTAACCTACGGCAGATTTCAAAATCCCTTATAAAATTAAAATGTCGACTTACATTAATCATCTTTTTAAAAAATTTTTAAAACACGATAATGATACAAATTCTCAATTGCACTCAAGACCATGTATAATTTTTTTAGTTATCACATTAGAAAACTAACACTTAAAACTATTTGTTCGTATCAGATAAACGTAGTTAAAACGATAAGGAACGTTTATCTACTGGTTAAAATGCATTTTGTCTATTTGTTTTCAAGTGAGGTACCTGAACACATGTATGCTGGTAAAAAAGGTATACTTATATCAAAATATTTGATAACTAAATAAATGTATGAAAAACAGTCTCTAAACATGATAAGAATTAAAAATCTAGATATGAATAGCACTTTAGAGTATTACATTATACCTGAGAAATGTAACTCGTAAAGTATTAATTATGACTACGTATAAATCTATATAAATATATATATATGTGTATAAAAGAAGACTGTAAAAAAAATTAAAAACAGCCTTTTGATAATATAAATAAATTAAAAATATATAATTCTAATTAAGTCAATTGCGAAAAACTGGTAAAAATTTGAGCAACGAAACAGTCAAAGTTACTCGAGCACTAATAAAATAATGATTATAGCGCCAAATAAATGCATATTTTTGCAACCTAATAGAGAAATTTGATATTGAATGGAATAATAGATATAATTAAAAATATTTGCACAATAATTCCTTCATTAAAAATTTGTTGGCCCCAAAATAGTATATTATGTGATAAAATAGTAAATTTCGATTCTTTTCGCTATATTATATATAATATAGCTATATAAATTAAGCTATATTTTAAAACTAACTCCACTATTCCATTCAATGTCACTTTTCCTTTTGGCAGCAGAATGGAGATCATCGATATTGTCGTTATAATATAAACATAGTTATAACGGATTTTCGAAAAGGCCAGGATTCAAGAAACAGTGCTTGTTGAACCCCATGGTGGTAACACTCAATGTTTGACATCCGTTGTCGCCTGTTCTTAAAGTTTTCAGGCGAGCATCGACCTTTTAAACAAAAATTATACACTCTTAATTTGAATTAGCAAAAATTTGATTACTTGAATTAGTAATTTCTAACTTTTAAAAGAGATAAATATAATTTTATTAAGGGTGTTGTACCCAAGTATTGAACTCAAAATTCGGTTCTGCATTTTATTCAACGAAAATTGTAAATAAATATTTTTTCGCTCTGCAGCACTAATCTTTTTTCAAATATAAGACTGTGTACAGAGAGTTAAAATATTTAATTTTGATACTTTTAGCATAAAACGAGGAATTCAAAATCTAAGTTAAAAATTGAATATTTTTGTTTTAGTTAAAAAATATTGGAATTAGATATTTTCTCGCTCTGTACGCATAATTCTAAATAAAAATTGATTAATTCTACAGAGGGAAAAAATTACAAATTTAATATTTGTCGAGTAAAATGAAGAAATCGAATTTTTAGATTAAAAGTTGTCTCCAATTCCCTTAAATTTTAATGGATTTTGTCGAATTTTAAAGTTTGTTGGAGGATTAAGAGATTTTATGAAATTTTAAGGGATTTCTAAGAATTTTACGAATAAAACAGCACTTACCATAGTAAAAAGATCCTGTAAATTTTTGTTATAGGCCTCGCTCATAAAAACTTCACATAGGACTTGAATACACCAGGTGCCATTAATGGTATCACGGTAGGAATAAAATCCTGGCAATGTGGCATGAGCTATTATCATATCCGAATAATTTCTATGTAACTGGTTTTGCGGAGGATTTTCTTCTTCCTCGTCGAAATTAGGTTGAACAGTCACCACACCATCAGTTTCATGTCTTGATATAGCCACTTGATGATTTTTACCCCTGTACAAAAAATAATCTTCTATAAATGTCTTAAAATTCCTTAAAATTATTTAGAATCTTTTGAAAATTCCCCTAAAATTGCTCCTAGTCAATAAATAAAGATTGTGTGTTTCAGGAACAGTGGAAACTTAAAAAAACAAAATAAAATGTATTGCAATTTACAAAAATTCAGACTTTACCTGCACATTTGGAAGATAAAAACTTTGGGTTTTTCTGCTAGCTGTTTGCAGTTTTCTGTAGTGAAATGGTTTATAATTTCTAGACAGCGTATTTTTTCATAAGACTGATTGCCTTGCTCATAGTCAACACCTATAACTTCACCATCTACACCTTTACCAGCTTCTTCTCCATGACTCGAAATTATCACAAAACAAGAATCTACTTTGTGAAAGTCATTTCGAGCAGCAAACTCCTTGACAACGCTCTTCATTTCCTGTGAAAGAATATTTCATTTTAATCAAGTGTAAAATAAAAAAAATGTTAGAGAATATAGAAATATAAAATTATGTAGAATTTCTTGTATATCTTTGGACAATTTTATTTACTCAAATTAACTCACAGCTCCAGTTAAATTCTTCTTAAGGGTAACTTCAAAGCCCATGTCTTGGAAAAGTTTTTCTAAATTTTTTGCGTCATGCTCAGCTCCAGCCCTTTTTTTAAAATTTTTGTAAACTATGTTACAAATAATTAAAACAAATCCACGAGGATTGCTTCTCATGATGTACTTTTCTATTTCATTTTTCCTGGTGACGGGGCCATCCAGGAAGTACTTTGCCTTTTTCACTTTTATCTCAAGAGGCACTTCCGTGTGTAGCATTCGATTGAAAAAGTGGCTTGCACTGTTAAATTACATAATAAATAATTTTATTAATAAAATTTTCGAAAGTTTCAAAAACCTATTATTATTATTATTATTATTATTATTATTATTATAGGTAAATAATAATAGATTAAGAGATTTCATACGGTTTCAGAAATTAAAATTGTAAAAGGATTGTAACATATTTATAGTGATTTTAAGTAATTTCAATGCATAAAGAAACTAAAGGATTTTAAAAAGAGTTGAAAATTGCTATCAAAATGGTTTATTAGAAATTTCTCAAGATTTCAAAGCATTTTAACTGATTTTACCGAATTTCAAGGAATTTGAAGGGATTTCAAAAAAGTTTAAGAGATTTTTAGGATTTTTAAAACATATATTAAAATAAAAGATTTTTAAGTTAACATTTTAAATATTTTAATTTTTAAAGTTTTCGTACTTTTTATAATAAATTACCCTTTAAATTTTTAATTTCATTTTTATAACTTTTTCAAAAAATAAATTTTTTAAATATGTAACTATAAACTTTTGGTAAATTCCTTGAAATATTTTTAATTCTTCTTAAATTCCTTTAACTTCCTTAAAATCATTTTACATGTCTTGAAATCTGTTGAATATTTTTTAAAATCTTTCGAATTCCTTTGAAATTCATTAAAATTCCCTATAAATACTTTAAATTTCTTGAAATCCCTTTAAAATCACTTAAAATCTCATGAAAGTGGCATTCTTAAAAGTTTGTCTTGAAATCTAGTGAAATTGATAAAAATGTCTGAAAAATTCTTTTGATAACTCTTTTGAACTATTTTAAAAATCCACAAGTCACTAAAATGAAATAAAATCTCAGAATCCTTTAACAATTTTTTAAATCCCTTAAAGTTTCTAAAATTTCTTAGAACTCTTTTTAAAAACCCCATGAATTTTCTTGAAATTCTTTAAAGTCTACGAAATCTCTTAAAATCTTTGAAAAACTCTTAAAACCCCTTGAAATACTTTAAAATCCCTTGAAATCTTTCAAAATTTACCTGGCAACGCCAGAGAAATTTCTGCTAGTAAATAAAAATAAAATAAAATAGACTCAGGAACTTTTTTTGACATTCTTAATGCAGTAAATATAAAAAAAAAATTTAATAGAAAAAATTCGTCAGACTAGACGTCTGAAACTTCAAAAAATAAACTTACTTATTATCCTCATCACATTCATTTGCATCGTTCTCTTCGTCTTCGCAGTTATTTTCCGAATTGTTTTCTACCCGCAATTCATCTAATTTTGGAATCACTTCCCTCACCAACTCCTCATTGGAATTGATTTCCGTTCCTTCTAAATCATTAGCTAGAATTTCATGTCCTGATTGGCGTAAACTGAGAATAAAATTTTTAAATGCGCTCGGGCCTCTGGTCCTGACAGTTAATATTATGTCTTTTATTGTCTCCAAGCTACTTAAATTTGTCTGCAAAAGGGAAGCTCTTTATTAACATTTTTATATTTTTATTTTATTTGCGGAAAAGACATCATGTAGTATAATAAAAAAATTACTACCCTTAAGGGTGTTGGAGCCAAGTTCTAATCTAAAAATTCGATTTCTTTATTTTACTCAAAACATATTGAATTTGAAATTTTCTCCCTCTGTAGGATTAATCAACTATTAACTAGAATTATGAGTGCAGAGCGAGAAAATATCTAAATCAAATATTTTTTAAATTAAATTGAAAATAAATTTTGAAGTTAGATTTTTAATTCTTCGTTTTATACAAAAAGTATCAAAATTAAATATTTTATCGCTCCGTACGCCGTCTTATATTTAAAAAAAATTAGTACTATACACAGTGAAAAAATATTTATCTATAATTTTCGTTGAGTAAAATAGAGAATGGAATTTTGAGCTTAACACTTGGGTGCAACGCCCTTAAGAAAGTCAACAACCTTATTTTACCTTATTTAATTTTTTTAGTGGAATTAATGATAATACTTACACTCCACCTGGGAATATTGCAATCGTCAGGGTTAAAAATTCTATTTTGGATTAATTTTGGCCATAAGGTTATCATGTCTATCCTCAACATCATGGTTTCACAAAACATATTTATTTTCTGACGGTCTCTTTGGTTCATGATTTATAAGTTCTAATCTCAGTCAATTTCAGATCTTCACCTCTTTGACAAAATGGATTCTTCCTAATATAAAAGAAATGACAAAATGTTCGTTACTATCAAATTAGTAGTTGTTAATAAATGTAAATAAAATAAATAATCATAAAATAAATAACATAAATAATAATAAATAATAATAAATAATAATAAAATAAATCAAATAAATCAAATAAATAATAATAAATCAAATAAATGTCAATCTGACGTTAAATACAGTAAATTTTGAAACCCTTATTCACATTAAATTGCTGCTCAATTTCACATCCTATTTCTCATTAAAAAGTTATAATTATTAGAGATGGAAATTGTTAACATATGAAAGTTACTGTAAACAATAAATACACATGGTTTCTTTGTTTCAAACGTCCATGATGCAATTTATTAGCAAGTTTATTTTAAATAACCCCAAACAGGGTTTTTTTAATTACTGTGAATATTGCATTCAAGGAAAAAAATGGTTTTATCATAAATATATTAAATAATAATGTAGGCATTGTTATAAAATAAGGGTTTGTAATAAGGGTCCATTTTTCTCTTTCTATTGTTATTTTTCGTATCCGTCATAGAAATATTTTACTGACGATGACAAAGTGATGTGTGTGCTGAAATAATTAATATATAAGAATTTATTACTCACTATTGATGGTGTACACTAATTTTAAAGAAATGCACTAAAACTGGGCAAAATTTTTAAGTAACTTTGGCAAAAATTGGTAAAAGAATCTAGATGTCAACAGAGTGCGACTAGAATTAGCAAAGGGTTAGCCGCCTATGGATGGATGCAGAAATCGCTTTGTAGTGGGGAAAGAAAATGGCAGGTTGCCTGTGGAAATCACAGTGGCGTAGGACCAGTTAAAGTTCTAGATCCAAGAGAAGTATGCAGAATCCGGACAAATTCAAGCACACATGAGTCATTGGCCGCATAGGCGTCCTAGCAACGGATATGTTATTGCATTGGTCAGAGCAGAAAAATAATTACAGCGTTGCCGTATTTCCCATGATATTTACCCTCATAAAAGATGTATGGAATTTTATCTATGAAATTTTAAATAAAGTAACAAATAATAAAGCAAATATATTTAGTACCGTAATTTATATTTGTATTTTCGTACCAAAAATGAAACAAGAACAGCCTATTGCAAGCCCCTATTTCCTTTGAATCACATTCTGATTGGAGGTTGATATTCTACATTCTCTTGGGGCTTTAGGCCCTGCAGAATATAAATTTAAAATTTAGAAATGTCTGGAAATTTTAAATGTGCAAAACGATGGGGCAAAAATTTCAAAATTGAGCGTTTTTTCCACCATTTTTTTTAATGGACGGGACAATGTAATATAATAAATCATATAAACTGCTGCAGAGTTTGAAAAATATTAATTATTGCTAGAGTTTCCGCATTCGGGAAAATTTGTTCGCATTTTCTGTCAAAAAGTGGAAATTTATGAGTGCAGTAAATTATCAAATGTCAAGAGAAAATCTAGAATGTCATTGAAAAATATGCAGAAAACAAGATGCAGAATCATCCCGGAAAAGAGTCATACTTTAAGAAATCAATTATTATTATAATAATAATTTCTTTTATAGAAATAAACGCTCAATATTATTTTTACTGCTGCATGCATATTAAAAATAATTGTAACCATCCTGTGATAGTAATATATTAATATATTAATATATATTATATATATA
>UCOK01006164.1:0-15094 GCA_900474325.1 Synergus umbraculus | reverse complement strand
CGTTCTTAACTGTACGCACAAAATCTAATATGAACTATGGTAGAATTCACGAATGCTGTGGATTCTATTTTATTATGTGAAGGTAGAATTATTTCCTATTTTCGATAGGAAAAATTAAAAATGTGGTTGCACTATCTCCTAAAGACTGGTAATTCCGGTTGAGATGTGACTTTACTATTGACTTTTGTAAATTTAACATTCAAAACAGTAACTTCTAAAAAACTGACACTATATCCTCACTTTCCTATTGACTTTAGTAAAAATGAATATTATAATATTACATTCTACAATGAGAAGTTTCTCCGTGTGATTTTCGAAATAATACAGTTGCTTAACTAAAAATAAACTGATGAGATTAAATGCTTATCAGTTTTAATAAATTTGTTTTTACAGGATTTTCAGTTATTTAGTTAAATAGGGACAACAACTTTTTTTTATGGAGTTTGCTAATATTGTGTTTCTTATTTATGTTGATAAAACTCAACGGTAATTATTTTTAATTTTTTTCTAATACACCTCAAAGAAACTTTATATAGACTAAGGATAACAAATAGCTATTTATTTATTTTATACACCTTTATTTGATCGCATTTATAATTAAAAACTACCTTAGTCGACGTGTAAAATTTCTTCAAAGTTTGACCCATGTTTTTAAAAATGTTGCGGATCTCTAATTGACGCATTTTGTTAGAGATGTAATTTTTGAGATAAAATTCAAAAAAATTATTAACAACAAATATTATATTTAGTTACTTTTCCCTTGATGATGGGTTTTCCTGTCACGATACTTCTCTGAAGTCGCCCCTGGTTTATATTGACCCATCCTTGATTTTCACGATCAGCTAAGTTTATAAATACATCTGGATGCGTTAATAATCCTTCAGTCCAAGCCATGACACCAACTAAATGTCCTTGGACAACTAAAGGTCCACCGAGATCTCCATCGCAACTTCCTTTATGCCGACTTACGTCAAAAGTGCAAATAGAACTATTTGTAAGTTGAGAGTGTTGATGGACAGGGAAATATTGTTGACACATCTGATGGTTGATTATGGGCACAGTGATTGAGTGTAATTCGTTAGGATATGCGGTTATTTCACTAAAATGAAAAAAATGAGCAATTTTAAGTAAAAAGAAACAAAATTATGAAAAAATAGAGAAAATAAAGTTATATACAAATTTGCGATAACTTACTGTCTTACTTCAGTGCATCCCCAGCCACTAAATTTTCCTGGAGTATGTGGTGGTATATTACCTATTGGATGTAGGGAAATTGGTCGATTCGGCGAATGAAGTAAGTCAATGGGTGGAATAATTTTAAGCAAGGCGAGATCGTTTGTATGGGCACCACGATTTGAACTTTCTCTTTGTATAATTTTCCTTACTACCTCATGATATACTCCTCTGTGTACATTTTCTGAACCAGATAAAACACTATACAGTCCAGGTTGAAAAACACAAGTAGCAGCAGTTATTACAACGAGATTTGTCAATATACTGCCTGCACATTCCCTTTGACGATTTTTCAAAATGTTTACTATGTAGGGAACTTCGGCAATTTTCACGGGTTTATGTATCACGGAATTGTCAATTACTCTTTTCTTACGAATCTGAAGATTCGACGAATCCTCTGCAAGAATTATGCAAATTAATTTATTATATTATTAGTGAAATGTCTTACTTACATTTGATATATTTGGAATTTCTCTTACTAATATTGTCTTCTGATAGAGCTCCAATTTCCTGTGACAAGTAGGCACACAAAATTAAACTCAGAAAAAATTTCCCTCCCATTTTTGCGGAAAATTATATGAGACCCTTCAGATATTCGCAAATATTCAGTTTCACGGAGAATGAATTCGTGGTGCATAAATTTGTGTAGCTTGTCTTCCTTTTATAAAATATTTTTGAGCTATTTGGTTCCATATAGGATAACATATTTTATGACTTTTAGCTTAGTTTAAATAAGTGTTATTTGTTTCATAAAAACCGCGTGATAATTTTCTGTCACATGCTTTATGTATCACATGTTTCTACTTCTTTTAAGGTCAAATCTTATCTGCCTGTCTCTCTGAATACCAGTCAGTTTCACCGGTAACCACTGGTTTTTCAGTTAAACTTTAATAATTTTTTCTAGTGAAAATTAATGTAAAACTTTCATAAAACTATTTCAATAAATAGTCACTAATTCAAATAAATTTTCTTCTAAAAATTCCACTCATCCGAATCAGGATATATATTTTTACCGTGTTAAATCAGTTTATGATCTTTAAATAACCCAGCAGACAAATAACTAACAGATTATTATCCTAAATTAATGTAGAAAATATTACTGAAATTTTCCGCTGGGAAAAACTATATGGAATCAGAGGAATCTCATACTCATAGTGAATCATCACTTTTTTAAATAGTCAGAGGAATTAATTTCATCGGTTATAATAAAAAAAATTTGATTTTCACAAGAAAAATTTTTCAATTAAGTAATAATAAATTAAGGTGGAACCATCTGTTACTTATTGTTACATTAGCCTTAGATTTGCGCTTCTGATTATAAAATATGGTAGAAGGTTGGCGAAGGCGTGCCTTTTGCTTAATGGGCTGTTTGCTTGCAAATTGTGGAATAGCTAAAGGGCAGCAAACAATTCACAACTCGTTTTAACTTCCACGTTTCAATTTCAAGAGGCGGCGAACCCCAGCGGCAAAATTCCATTTGCATAATATTGTCTCTTTACTCTTTTCTCTCTACGCCTCTTGTGTTATAATCGTCACGTTTTTCGTGCTGACTTTCTTAAATCTTGAATTCTTGTTGCAAAAGATGGAAAATTGTCAACAAATGTTTACTATTACATGAGTAGACAAAATTAACGTGCTACTCGCCCTATTATTAAACTCTTTTCAATTACCTACTTTATTTAAAATTCCTTCTAACTTCTTAAGGGCGTTGGACCGGAGTGTTAAACTCAAAATTCCATTCTCCATTTTACTCGTCGAAAATTATAGATAAATATTTTTTCGCTCTGTAGCGCTAATCTTTTTTTAAATATAAGACTGCGTACAGAGCGAAAAAATTTTTTATTTCGATACTTTTTGCATAAAAAAAAAAAAAAAAAAAAAAAATAAGGTAATAAAAAAAAATGTAAATGTAATAAAAAAAAATGTAAAAAATATGCCCCGGGTGAGGATCGAACTCACGACCTTAAGATTATGAGACTTACGCGCTGCCTACTGCGCTACCAAGGCGTTGGAGACTTGGAGTCATTTAACTCAAAATTCCGTAAAAATTCATCAAAACCCCTTAAAATTATACGAAATCTTATAAAAATGATTAAAAAATAATAATAATAAACATTAATATTGATAAAAAAATGTACACGGAAAAAAGGTTAGGAGAACAGTCGCGCAAAGAGGAAAATAGCAGCGCCACCACCGGTGGAGGTAGCCACTGCACCGTTTTGGTGCAGTGGCCAGTCCGTTTGGGAGTGAATGGTTGCCCCACGAGAACGGATAGCTGCTGTAGGCGAGCACTGATGAGTAAGCAGCCCGCAGTATGCGTGGAATGTGGATTAGCATGAATACCAATTGGGGCACCAGTTAACCTAACCTTTTTTCCGTGTAGGTATTCAAAAAATGTAATAAAAAAAAATATAAAAAATATGCCCCGGGTGAGGATCGAACTCACGACCTTAAGATTATGAGACTTACGCGCTGCCTACTGCGCTACCGAGGCGTTGGAATCATTTGACTAACAGCTGGTTTTGAGTAGAGATCCTAAAAGTAGAGTTGAGACAACTTTCCCCCTAGCTTTAAGTAATATTGACGCAAGACTTATTGATTTTTCTAATTTTCTCTATTGTCTGAAAAATAAAAAAAACTCAATTATTTAAAAACTTGAAAAAGTTGTACAAGAAAAGTCTATTTTCTTCTGTTTTTTCAAAGAATTTATGTAAAATAGTAGAAACAAAGTAGAAAACTACTTTACCAAATTTATACTTGTTTCAGCTTGTCAAGCTTGCTTAGCTTTCTGCTTGTCAAGCAAACGTCAATCATTGAAAAAAATGTTTCGTGCTAGATAATAAACAAAAATAATTCCTGATTCTAATTGTGTTGTTCCAAGAATTTTTATAATCATGACGGATGTTAAGAGTTTAAAAGAATCTATCGCACACTATGAAAACCAAGTAAGTGATTATAAAACATTTTTCTAACCTTAAAATTCAAGTTATTAATTGTTTGCTTTGTATGTTAAATGTATTTTTATAGACATTTTTCAGTCAATTATGTTTATCTATTATAAGCAATTCGAATGATTTTGTCATTTAAATAATTTCTTTAAAAGTCTAGACTATTTTTTTATTGACGGTTTAATTTGTAATAAAATCCATTAACAGATTGATTCTTCTTTTTTTGCAGTTATCACAAGTTCAAGTTGCACTTTCTGCGACTCAAAAAGGGCAGGATAAGGATAATTTGCTGAGCCTTCAATCTGACATTCTGGAAGTTATACAATTGACCAAGGAAAGTTTGGAAAGCCTGGAAGGTATAGGAAATAGTAATGACAAAAATTCTAGTACTTCAAATGAACAAAATGATGATCCACTCGCTCGAGAATATGCATTGTTTAAGGTAAATAATGAATAATAAATAACTTGAATTTATCAGTTCATAATGTTCTAATATTTTGTTTTATTTTTAGTGGATCTAATTTCCATTAACCTAATTTTGAAACACTTGGGTGCTTTCTAACAATTTTCAGCTATTTGCTTCTAAGGGATTGAAAGTAAAAAACCTTTTTTAAAATTTGTTTAAGCTTTAAAAATTATTCATGTTATCTAGGCAGAACTGGAGAATTCCAATCTCTCAAAAAAAGTCGAGCCGGACGAGGCGAAAGCAGATGCCGGAAATAATATTGAAGTCAGTATTAAAAATACACTAATCCATGAAAGAGTCAATTATACGGTGGAAGTTAATTGCAGGACGAGTTGGGGGCTCTCGAGGGAATGAAATGTCGAGCACCTCATGGAAGTAGTTGGGGTGGTATTAGTTATCATGGTGCGATGGTGTGGTCCATTCATAGGGAAAAAGACGAGATTATCAACAGCCTGAATGACATTAAGGCAAGTCATAAGATAAATAACCAGCCAGAAGTCTGAATTTCGATTTTTTATTCCAAGCCTTTAATCTCAAAGTGATAATGATTTTTATTTGTAGGTGAGAGTACTTTTCCTAAATCCAACACACAAGGAAATGGTACCATGTCCCTATTTTCTGGATGGAGAATGCAAATTTTCCGAGGAACAGTGCCACTATTCCCACGGGGAAATAGTTCCTGTGCATTCTTTACAAGAATACAGGTACATTGAGCTACATATGAACTTGCCTTTCACTTTTACCATTTTAAAATATATTAATGATTTAAACATTTCAGAGAACCTGATTTCTCGAATATTAAAATGGGAAGTAGAGTTTTAGCGAAGCAAAAGAACCAATTATGGCATAGATGTGTTGTTCTTCAAGTGCCAGAAAAATCAGATGAGCCTTATAGGGTGAAATTTGAATCAAGTGGAACGATTTTCGAAGTACAGATTCAAGATTTGCTTCCCCTTGGTAAATATCTAATATGAATCATTTTTTTAACTAATTATTTTCATCTTAATTTTTTATTTTCATACCGTTTTTTTTTTAGATGATTCTGACCTCCAAATGACCGATTCATCGGGTAGTGAAGATGAAATAGATTTACCCGCCCCTGAAATCGACAAAGAAAAATTAATTCAAACCGCTCTTTTGACAATGGATTCTAGCCAACCGCTTGGAAATTGGGAACAACACACACGAGGAATGGGGAGCAAGATTATGGCTCAAATGGGCTACATTACTGGCACGGGTTTAGGAAAAAGGGCTGACGGAAGAGTTGCACCCGTAGAAGCTACTGTATTACCACCTGGAAAGTCATTAGGTTAGTCAAGAAATAACTCGCCAACTTTCCAGATTGAAGTTTTCATAAATTTCTTATCTTTTTATGTTTTATTAATTCCATTGTATCTAATTTCAGATCATTGTATGGTACTTCGTGAAAATGCTGGTGGAGATAAAAATCTATTTTACGCTGAACGTAAAATGCAAAAGCAAAAATTAAAAATGGAACAGCAAAGGAAAAAACAATACGAAAAAGAACAGCAGCGTTCCCGATGCAATGTTTTTGATTTTATTAACGAAACTCTAAGTGGCCAACGTAAGATTTCGAGATTATATTTAATTTATATTACTCTATTTGCACTATTTTTCTTATAGAATTATTATTTTATTTGTAATGGTTCGTTTATTTATTTTAGCTGATGCTGAAGAAGGACCTAGTTGTTCCAAACAAAGTTCTCAAATTGCAGAAGACCGTTCGAAGATGAAAAGAATGTCTGATAAGGAACTCAATGTGAGCAGTTTCCAAATTGGGAATAATATTTCTAGTTTGGAGAAAGAGTCGAATGTGCTTAAGAAATCCTTGACCAAGCACGAAAAATACAGTCCGGCTTATAACAATATTGTACAACGCTTTAATGACAAACAAAAGGAAATCGTTAAGCTAAAAACTTCAGAAAGGAACATTGCTTCTGAACAGAGAAATCGAAAGAATCGGGAAAAGCTGACAATATTTTAACGATATGTGTTATATTATTATATTTTTTTAGATATTATGTCCTTATCTGACCTATCTTATCTACATTTTCACACAATATTTTTTTAGAATGTAAATAGTGGCGAAATTTGAATAAAGTCTCAAGATATGCAAAAATGTTACTAGATTTTACTTATTTAACTTTGTTTGTGAATTGAACCTCTGTAAGAACTATCATATCAAGTTTACTATCATAATTTAAATAATTCCCGCCTTACTGACATCTATTCCTTCATTGGCTGATCATGCGCATGCGCTTTATGTATTATGTGCTTGTGATGTCAACAATTTCTAACACAATGTCTGCTCCAGTTGAAAAGTACGTTTTTTAATTGTTGTTATTGATAATTTTACATAATAAGCTCATGTAACTTTGTGTAAAATATTTTACACTAATATACATTTAATTGTAGGTTAGAAGATTGCGAAGTATGCGGAGAAAATAAGGCAAAATACACGTGTCCAAAATGTGAGGTTAGAACTTGCAGTCTCACATGTTCAAATATTCACAAAAAGGAGCTGGAATGTGATGGAATTCGTGATAAAGTTAAATTTTTGCCAATTAAGTCCATTACAGACTCCGATTTAATGAGTGGTAAGTTCCTCTAATTTTTCTTAAAATATTAATTTTCTCCTCATCTCAAAATGTATCTTTATCTTTACGCCCACAGATTATTGTTTGCTTCAAGAAGTTGGAAGGTCTGTTGACAAGTATAATCGTGATTCTCTCAAACGATGTACGACATTAAATAATTTTCTTCCTAAGGTAACTTTACAAAAAAATTTTTTTTTTTTGATTTCATACTCTTAAATTACGATCTCTTGATAAATGACCTGTAATTAAATTTTTAGCACCTACGTACTTTAAAAAGCGCCGCATTTCGACGAGGAATCAAACTTGAGTTTATGCCTCGAAGTTTTAGCAGAAATAGACGAAATACGACTCGCTTAAATTGGAAGACGAATGAATTGGTGTGGCGGATTGAATGGATTTTTCCAGATGCGGAAAACATCAAATGGGCTACAGAAAGGTATGTACTTCAAAGGACAAGTTAAATAAAAATATTCCCCAAAGAAATGTCAAATGATTTAAATAATGACTTACAAATTTCTCCAGGGCCTCTGAAAATGCGAGATTGTCTGTATTATTAGAAAATGTTCTGGAACCTGACATGAAAAGTAGCGAGGATCCTGAAGCCTTGAATTTGAAGTCAATTTTGCGAACAAAATTGCAGTTTTATCGTTCTGCTGGATTAAGTGGAATCAAAGTTCTTCTGAAAGCTGAAAAAGTAGAAAAGTGTGATAGCAGGTAATATTAGAACCACTGCTGTTTATATAAAAGTACGTTAAATGTTATAAATTTTAAAATTGTTATTTTTTAAATTGGTTACAGATTCTATGAATTAGATCATACTTTAACACTACAAGAAAACTTGGAACAGAGAATGATTATAGAATTTCCAACTATATACGTTATTCTGAGCCACAATTCCGATATGTATGAAATTATAGATTCTGGTATGTAAAATCTTTATCAAAGTTTTAAAAATATTATTGTCTACTATTTACTAAAGAATAAATTTATTACAATTAGATGATGAGGAAAAAACACAAGTTAATCCTGAACAAAATGTGCCATACAGACAAAGATTTAAAGGAAATCGAAATCCCAGAAATCATCTAGGAAGTACAGATTTCAAGCAAAATGAAACTACAATTCAAAACCAGAACAAAGATGAAGTTGAAACTAGTCCTGTAAATTTGCTTTT
Organism: Synergus umbraculus; assembly: GCA_900474325.1. Classification (NCBI taxonomy): domain Eukaryota; kingdom Metazoa; phylum Arthropoda; class Insecta; order Hymenoptera; family Cynipidae; genus Synergus; species Synergus umbraculus. Next base: position 6,655 of record UCOK01006164.1, on the reverse strand, counting down.
CCACACTGAGTTTAGCGATTCAGAAGACGAAAAAGCTAAAACAGAAACAGTGAAAAATATGAAAACGCATGTGAGAAAAAGGAAGCCCAGAAGAAATGAAGATAAAGCAATTCAGAAGAAAATTCCAAAAGTTAGTGCTTCGGTGCACGAATTTACTGGGATTTGTAAATCTGATTCTGAAGACGAAATTTTAGCAAAAAAGAAACTTCTTGCAGTTGTACCCTCAGCACAAATTAATTCTACAGAATTAGTCACAGCTAACGGAAACTTGGCGAATGGAAAGCATGAAGTACAAAATCCTTTATTGAATTCACGTTTAGACTCTCATATAACTGATTCTGAAAGCGAAGGTCCTGAGGAAACAGCTATTATCAGGATTGATTCAGTTGAAAGTGAAAAAAGTGTCGAAAAAGAAAGTCATAAGATTGAAAAAACTAATAAATGTGATAACAGTAAAGAAAGCGGAAATAGGGAAGGAAATGCGGCAATACGAAGTATAGCAATGAATTATTTTAGTGCTTACATGACTGATTCGGAAGAAGAAATTGAATCTGAAACCCCTTCGAAAAGTGTAAACGCTGGATTGAAGATTCCAGACTACAATGATCTTGTAAAAATGCAGTATTGAAAATATTCCTATCGTATAGGAAAAGCTATTTTTATATTTTGTAGAGAATAGGTTGATGTTATGTTTTACTGCAATTTTATTTGATTGTGACGCCTGTATGAATTCAATTTTTTATTGTAAATATTTCGCTAGATGAACTAGTACAAACGAATTTCATACAAATAAAATAGTAACATACAGATAAATACATGTCTTTCATTGGTTCCTTCCCCCGTAGGTGATTCTTACAAAAATCTTCCTATAACCATAATAATAAATAATAATTGTCGTTTTTCTCGTGACCACATACTAATCAAAAAGTGGTGATTTAAGCGATTGAATACTAATTTTTTTTACTGAAGGCTGAAAAAGTTGATCAAGTATAAGAACAACAAGTTGAAACACATTCTCTACTTTGATTTGAGAATTTTAAGATAATTTAAATAAATCCTATAACTTTTAATTGCTCTTGTGTTTGAAAAACAATTCAAAGGAAAAAGAATCGTCATTCACTCAAGGGATGAAAAGCTTTCTCAAGTTTTCTTATGAAAATTAAATGATACTTTTGAATAACTTGATTGGAATAAAAGCACCATTATAAAGTTAACTATTTCAGTAAAAAAATGCATGATTGAATCTACGCAAACTTTCTTTCACAATTTCTAGTAAAAAATCTTTGTAAAATAATTTGCCTCTGGTCTTTAATGTCCTCAATATATCTAATTATTTTTAGAAACTCGTTATCTAGAAGTTAGGATAATGATGTTCACTAATTATAAATTCCAGTCTTAGGTATCAATTATCGTTTATAAATTTAAAAGTTTTCGAATTAGGACACAATCATGCACTCCTATTTTTGTTTGTTATTTAAATTTGCATTGATCTTAAATATCTTGACGATTCAAAGATTCGACAGTTAGACTAACAATTAGAGTTCTCGATCGAATTTCTCGTCTTTAGATTGAATAGAAACGAGTTTATATTTAATCTTCGCTTGCCTGTCTCGATATTGAGAATTTGGTGTAAAATATGTGCTTTTCAACAACCATTCATTCATACTATATAATGAACCCAATCATTATATAATAGGCCGTTTGTTGGTTGCACTGACTAAAGAATAAAGAAATATAAGAGGAAGACCAGAAATACCACAATTCCAGCGACAGCTTTTATATACATCGACTTGCTGTTTAAATACGCTGCATCCTTTCTGTATTTTTGTGAGAGCATGGAAAGATTTTGCGTTTTCGTGTCCAATTCTAAAAAAAGAGCCAATTTATATTGTACATTATTCGAGTATGCAATATCATTGGCGATTATAATTATTTAACAAATAATACCTGAGAGAACAGTTCCTCTTTGTAACACGTCATCTATATTTTGAACCATTATTCTTTGTACATCTTGCAATTGATTATTCAATGCATTCATATTCCTCCTCGATCTACTGTCTGAAAAGGTTTTTTTTGCTTTTTGGATGTAATTGTCTGAAAAAGGCAGAGATTGTCCAGTGAATATCTTACAAATTTAAAATATGTAGATATTAAAAATTTGAATCAAGAATGAAGGGCTAAAATCCTACCGAATTCAATGAATGCATACGGTCTCGTGACAGTATTCGCTCTTCTACCATATTGGGCATGAAATTCTTGTGCTATATCTTCCAGATAACTATAAGCCAAACGTTTGCTATAGTGTTTTTCACATAATACCAAATAACAAACTTCGTTTTCTATTAGGTAACTGTAAAAAATATTATTCACATTTTTAAATGGTCTTTAAAAAACAGTAATTGATTCCATAATTAGAGTTGGTAACGTACACGGAGAAAAATGGAAGTCAGCGGTTTAGTAACATTTACACAAATTCTGTAAACAAAACTTTTATTATAAGACAGAGTCCAAAAATACGACAATCATTCCTAAACAGATCATTAATGATTACCGTATTTTTGAACTCTGTCTTATAATAAAAGTTTTGTTTACAGAATTTGTGTAAATGTTACTAAACCGCTGAATTCTATTTTTCTCCGTGTAGTTGACATTTCAATGGTATCAAAAACCTCTATAAATGTATAATTCTTTTTAAACTCGAATTTAATATTAACTTTAAATAAATATTATGAATTTCTCAAAGAAAAAAAAAAACATACTGGAAGAGGTATTGTCCTGTTTCTATAGAACACCGAGTAGGAGATTGTGGGCCAAGCTTTCTAAACAACATTTTAGCTTGGTTTTGATATTCCAAAATATTTCTTCCACTCTGAAAACAATGAAGATAATTTAAGTTCAATATTTAAAATGCTTCACGTATTTTAATTGACTTAAGGAAAGAGTTATCTAATTTAATTGCGGAAAAAACGGAGTGGGTCCAAAGGTATACTAAAAAACTGAAATATTAGTACTTTAGGTCACAATTTTTGAAGTACGTTTTCGTACAAAATGACTACATATATGGAATATTTAAAACCTCATAAGAGATTAAAAAATATCCTTTTATAAAGACGGAATACTAATACAAACTTTATCAGCAAAAATAAACACTTTATCAGACTTATATTCATTTCAAGAAATATATGAATTTAACTAAAAATAATTGATAAATGAACCAAGAAGGGTTTGAGTTCCAAAATATAGTGAATTTTCTTTTCACTTTTGACTAAATTAAGAACATATTGTTGAAAGTAAGAGTAAAGTGACATTTCATCAGAACCTAACCTGTTCATCATCTTGCATAGCGGCTGCGAGAGGCAAGCCGTCTCCTATCCTTGCTATCATTGTCATCAAAATCATTGCGAATCTTTATAATTTCCGTTCAATTTCTGACTAAAACACTTATCAATTTTCTATAAAGTTACTCTAATTTCCAAATTCACATTTGCGAGGACGTTTCAGTTGTCAAAAAACCGACCGAGCTGCCACGATAAATTTCTTCAAGCTCCCAGTCAAAGCGAACCACGTCAGATCCTTTCTCCAACTTCCAACTCATCATGTTCATACATGAACATGCAAACATGTTTACATACTATATTTTACATTACTTATTTTCTTTTATAAAAATCAATAAAAATATTATTATGAAAAAAAAGTTACAAGTTTTTTAATTTAATGCACATTGTATTCATTAAATTAATTATTGACTTTAATCTCTGTTATTCACCAATAATATTTTTAAAAAATAATTATTATTTTATTGTTTTTGAAAGATTATTACTTTTCATAAACAATTAATTAGAATGTTGTTCATGCTATTATTTTGTAATCATAAAAAATGGAATACAGTGGTTGATAGTGGTTATCATTCTGATGGGATCTTAAAGTACATATGTATGGATAAGTTTAATCTTATCTAAAGGTATTCAATTGTAAAAAACACAACTAGATATATTTTCAAGTTTCTGCGGTAAACTTTTTGTTCAGTATGGAATGGTTCAAGTTTAAAATTGCTACTGGAAACTTGTTTAAAAATTGTGATAATTAAACGTCTCGACTGAGAACCACTGTTTTTTAAAAAAGCGCGCGAGCGCTACCTCGCGCAAAATGTTTGAATCCCGATAGCAAAATGTCCCCGTGCGACTCTACCGACAGAAGATCGAGAAAAATTTGTGACGTTTGTGCTGCTGTGGCTGAACCCCAGTACCTTTTCCCTGTGTAAATGTCCGCGTTCCCGTGATTTTTTATACAGCCACGGTGTCTAGTTCGGCAAAATTTCGAGCTACCTGTTTACAATAAACGACTAGTGTGATTAGTAAAAAAAAACTGGTGCTGGAAAAATAATGCTTTTACGAGTGCATGGATTTGAATTCAAGACACGATAACTGGGTGAGTGGACTGCGACTACTTGAGTTCCAAAGCTGAGTTTCACAGCTGGCAGAGAATCTTTTGCACTGTCAGTTTGGAAAGCTGCTTTTTTACAATGCTTTTCGGACCGGTGACGCGAGGAATCCTACAAAAGTGCATTCTCACGGTTCCGGTTATATAATTCTTGTAAATTCACGAGAATCCGGTCTATGGTTTGAGGAAAGTTGTTCTATAGGTTTCATTGACTCGGACGCCTTTGGATTTGTGTGCATGGATTTTATTTGACCTCCCCTTCACTATCGGATCGTGCTTTACGAATTGCTAGCTGTCAAAAACAGATTAATCAGGTTGTGAAGAGTTTATAAAAAATTGAGATATTTATAAAAAAAAAATAATGCTTCAGTAAATAAACATACATTTTTACTCCACGCTTGACAGTTTTGACCTCGATTTATAAAATCTCCCCGTATATCTATAAACTGAATGATTTTTTTATTGAGTGAAAAGTTTACTATTCCAGTTTCTTCTCGAATTTCTTGCAATCTATATCATTAAGCTTGCAGCTAATCGTAAAAAAATACAATTGACACACACACTTTCTCTTTTTGATTTAAGGTAAATAAAAGATATTTTTTTTAGGATAAGGAAATGTATTACCGTAGGTGGTTCCATTCTTGTTGTCTTATTGATAAGGGGAAAATTTGGGAAATTTAATTTTGAAGAGTCACAATGCATTGAATTATTTCTTTTTAAGTTCATCTTCTTTACTCACTTTTTTGTCAGAAGACCACTTGCTAGGTTGATTCAAGGTTTGATTTAAATGGCATTTGAAAATCGAATTGTTACTTATAAAAGTATGTAGTTTAATTTTTTGGGAATATAATGATTACAAAAGTAAGAGCACAAAATGTGAGGAAATATAGAACACTTTTATTGAGCCATTGAAACCTTAGCGGATGCTCTCTCTCTCTCCCTCGTAATTGTTATTTAACTCTACTTTATGGCGTCGTTGTAAGCAAAGTTCTTTTAACATAAAGAGTTTGTATACCCATAAAAAAATCGTGCATCTTCTATCAAATTTAATTGAAAAATTGAGTTCGTTAATATCTTTTCTGTCTCTGATATTTCTTTCTAACCTTCTTTTTTTTTTATTGTTGTAGGTTCTCTATAAACAATATAAATAAAAAGGTGCTAGATCAACATTAGCATGAGTGTAAGTATAATTACTCCAAATGAAAATAAAGCTAGATCAACTTTTTAACTAATTGATAATTCAATTTCAGAATCCGTATCGAGGACGGCCAACGAGAGCAAGAGTAGATGCAACAGCAGCAGGATATGGAGTACAAAACCAAAACTCTTGGAACTCGATGGCCCCCCCTGTGCCATCGAACGTTCCTCCAAGCAACGTCTTCCACCCTCCGGCTCCAGCTATGAATCAGCCACAACAAGCTGGAGATCCTTGGGATTGGGGATCGGAAAACGCAAACAACGGAAACGATTCCTGGAACTGGAGCGTCGACCAACAACCTGAAGCTCAACATCTTCATTCCCAACATCAGCAACATCAACAGCATCCTCAGCAACAGCATCCACAAAATCAGTTCATTCCTACTTATCCACCTCAGAAACAAACTCCACCCGCTCAAGAAAATTACTACAAAAACCTGAATGGAAACAACAGACCCCCATTAATCAACCAACATTCCACTTCAGGAGCAACGACTCCAAGGACTAGCATTAGTAGAGAATCGACCCCTAATAATTCCGATTCATACCCTCCGTATCAGAATTACACTTTCAATCAACAATTGCCTCCGACTCAAAGACCAAGTTCTACAAAGTCAAATTCTTCAATCTCTGATCATCAATCATGGTTGAACGATCAACCTCAAAACGCTTCTTTCCCCCAACAAAGTATTCCTCTTAACCAAGCACATCAAACTCCACCTCCTGTGAATAATTATAATTGGAATGAACAGCAGACAGTTCCTGCTCAAAATTGGCAAAACCAATCTAAGCCACCATCCTACTGGCAAGAACCAAGTGTTGAGAAACAGAATCAATATGATAGTGTGGCAAACCAGTGGGGACAGCAACTTCATCAGCAATCTCCTCAACTACCAATGCAACAACCTCTAAACCAAGCACCTCCAACCCAACAACCACCCATCCAACAATCACCCATCCAACAATCGCCAATCCAACAGCCACCAATCCAACAACCGCCAATCCAACAACCACCAAT
>UCOK01006163.1:0-15528 GCA_900474325.1 Synergus umbraculus | reverse complement strand
GATGTACGATTGCCTTCGGAAAACTTCGGGCGATCTATTTATATCTCCTCGATTCACATTTGAAATGGAGGAAATTTTCATTTTTAATATTTCGATGCGTTTTGATGTTGAGGTTAGGTTTTTCAGGTGGAGAATATTAATATTAATACTATTATATATATTAATAATGTTAATATTAGGCTTATATTATAATAGAATAGATTATAATAGTCATTTATTTCTATTTGGATCTGTAAATTGAAAGAAATTAAAGAAATTGGTTATTTTAATGATTTGAATATTTCGCGCGATTTTTATATACGTAGATTTTGAGGTTCTGTTTTTTCAGGATTAAAATATTTTAAATATGATATTAATATAAATAATAAATATTATTACATGTATAATATAAGATGCAAATTAGTAAATTATATATTTAATTAACTGTATGATAATGTAATTATACATAATATTATATTAATATTAAGTAATTAACTTTAAATGATTCTGCTGAAGTTTCAAGCGTTTAAACGTTAAAAATTATTTATTTATTAACTGAAAAAAATAAAATAGCCTCATTCGGATTTTCAATATTAGAAAATGTTTTTATTAGAATCATTTGAAATTAAACAATTACAAACAATTACTTCGATTTTCAAGATTTTAAAACTTCTAGCAATTTTGAGAAGTGTTAATACAAAATAATTTTGTACTTGTTAGTACTTTTAGTTTGTAATTGTTTATATAATTCTAAATAATTCTCATAAATGAAATGTTTAATTTTGAAAATCTAGAGACTATTTTAATTTTTTCGATTTACGTATTATAGATAAATTCAACTAAATAAGCGATTAGCTTGAAAAGATTCAGATGAACCTTATTTTAATTTTTATTTTAACATTTATTAGATTTATTTTATCATTTTACTAGCAAAAATTTACCCGATGTTTCTTGAAATTTTAAGTTTTCACATTTTCATATAAACTGCAAGTGATTTTAGGGAATTTAAAAATTTTTTAAGGTATCTATTTCAATATTGTATATAATTAATTAATATAATAAATTAAACAAGGGGAACAAAAAATTCAATTTTCAAATTTCTGAAACATTTCTCAGACTATTCCTTTTTTGACTAATACACTTAAAGTTAGGGAATAGTCAGAGAAATGTTTCGGAAATTTAAAAATTAAATTTTTTGTTTACATTGTTAAATTTATTATATTAATTAATTATATACAATATTGAAATAGGTACCTTAAAAAATTTTTAAATTCCCTAAAATCACTTGCAGTTTATATGAAAATGTGAAAACTTAAAATTTCAAAAAACACCGGGTAAATTTTTGTTAGTAAAAAGATAAAATAAATCTAATAAATGTTAAAATAAAAATAAAAATAAGGTTCATCTGAATCTTTTCAAGCTAATCGCTTATTTAGTTGAATTTATCTATAATACGTAAATCGAAAAAATTAAAATAGCCTCCAGATTTTCAAAATTAAACATTTCATTTATGAGAATTATTTGGAATTATATAAACAATTACAAACTAAAAGTACTAACAAGTACAAAATTATTTTGTATTAACACTTCTCAAAATTGCTAGAAGTTTTAAAATCTTGAAAATCGAAGTAATTGTTTGTAATTGTTTAATTTCAAATGATTCTAATAAAAACATTTTCTAATATTGAAAATCCGAATGAGGCTATTTTACTTTTTTCAGTTAATAAATAAATAATTTTTAACGTTTAAACGCTTGAAACTTCAGCAGAATCATTTAAAGTTAATTACTTAATATTAATATAAAATTATGTATAATTACATTATCATACAGTTAATTAAATATATAATTTATTAATTTGCATCTTATATTATACATGTAATAATATTTATTATTTATATTAATATCATATTTAAAATATTTTAATCCTGAAAAAACAAAACCTCAAAATCTACGTATATAAAAATCGCGCGAAATATTCAAATCATTAAAATAACCAATTTCTTTAATTTCTTTCAATTTACAGATCCAAATAGAAATAAATAATTATTATAATCTATTCTATTATAATATAAGCCTAATATTAACATTAATAATATATATAATAGTATTAATATTAATATCCTCCACCTGAAAAACCTAACCTCAACATCAAAACGCATCGAAATATTAAAAATGAAAATTTCCTCAATTTCAAATGTGAATCGAGGAGATATAAATAGATCGCCCGAAGTTTTCCGAAGGCAATCGTACATCTTCGGGTTTTCAAACTCAGAACAGGAGAATTTGGTGCGCACGCATTCATTCGGCCTCCTACCTTTTTCACACGGACACAGATGTTTGATTATGTGCGTGGGCATCTTGTTTCAGATCTGAGCACACTGAGTGGATCTCCTCCAGCGTCTCCAGTCTGCAACGAGTGCTCGGCGAGTCGGCGGGCTTGGACTCATGTCCTGCGACCTTTCTCGGCCAGGGCCTCGCTTCGACTTGGCTGCATAGTCGATGCATGGCATGTGATGGTATGTCGGGGGACTAAAGGGTAGTTGCCGGCTCGGAGAAAACGACGTCGCGACGTGCGCCATACAAATCAAGGTGGTGAAAAGGCGTCGTTGCTGAGAACGCCTACGCTGGCGGGAAATCGATAAACGCCGTTTCCAAGCCAAGTGCGAGCAGGCAGGAAGAGAATAGGGATAGGGGAAGGAAGGTCTGCGTCGGGGTGCGTTATCCGTTATCATCTACTATGGTCGAGAGCAGGGTTCCGACAGTACAACTTTATCCCGCAGGACACCCCGTCAGCCGTCAGCACTGCTCTGTCCGTCCGCACTTCTGTCACACTGTTTCTCGTTGACGTTGTTGTTGTTGTCGCTCTCGTCCACCACCTAGGCAACTAACCAGGTTTCAGTCCCACCTTAGTTTACCAGAACTCTCCTACCAACGACCCCGAATCGTTGTCGCGTGCCAGTTTTCACCTGCGAGCCAGTTCGCTTCCACGCGAGTTTCTAGTCGCTTCAGCTCTCACGTCCTTCCGTTCTCTGGGCTCGAGGCTAGTGAAAGAAAAAAAGCAGTTCAGACTGAGTATCGTCTGACAGGTGTCCGCTCTCTGTATCAGGATCTCTCGTTTCCTGAGCCTTGAGTTGGTCTTCTCTCGTAATAAAAACACAGTTACCAAACGTGCCTTTGACACGACAGCATTTTTAAGTGTATTTATCAATTGCGGATATTGATAATGGATTTCAACTCGAGTGGATAAGAAAAAGTGTGATTACTCGAGTGGAAAAGGGGGATAAGCGAAAGGAAATGATGTGTGGAGGGAACAACGATGGGAATCGAGTGGTAATGTAAGAGTGTGGAAAACTTCTCTTAGTTCAGTGTACCGAGAAAAATTACATATTAGTTTTCGGTTGACTCTTGGGTCAGGTGAACAAGTGAAAGTGCAGAGGATTTTTGTGACAGGAGGAACTTTGCTGATCATCTTAATTGTAAGGCATCTTACTCGGTATCTTCATACACTAGTATACTTTAAAAATGATTTTTTTTTTGGAATTTGTATTTAATTGTGTTTCAAGTTCTGAATGTTTGAATGAACGTTTTTTGTTGGTTCCTTTATGAACTAGAAAGAGTTTTTATTGGTTCATTTGCATAGAAGACAATACTGGTTGAAAGAAACTTGGCACCTCTATTTTTATTTGTAGGTGGAACAATATTTTGCTGACTTGTTGTTGAAATATTCAAATATTCAGTTCTGTTGGGAATCTTATGCCTGAAAACATATTGAAAAGGTCTATGAACCTTTATTCTGATTTATTTGAGATTACAATACCTGGAAGTTTTGCTTGACATACACTTTACATTAAAATTTTAGTTATTCAATTATCAACCAATCAAAACAATTCCTCGGAATCACAATTACAAATTAGAGCAGCATACTAATATAACTTGATATCTAACTAGTTTTGAACAATGTTCTATTCACTGACTTTTTAATAATAAGAGTTTTGAAAATAACTTTTTCCTCGAATTTTTCGAACAATATGCATTGCTCCGGGCTCTACGAAAAAAATAATAGTACTTTTCATATAAATGTGAAAATTTTATATTAAAAAATGCAAAATCGTGTTTTTTTAACTATATTTGAAATAAAATTACTGACTTGTTTTTTATACAAATAAATGTTGAATGTGAAAAATTTATTTAAACAATTTTAATCGTTATAATCTCATAAATAGCTGATTTAATAATTGAAGCTTTTTCAAATTTAAATGAAGAGAACATTTTCAAAGATAAATATAAATAAAGGCAAATAAACTATGGTTTTAACATACAAATCTTCATTAATGTCATAATAGTAATAAAATGAGCATCATCTGGCAGGATTATAAATAAATGACGCTCTCTATTTATTAAAAATTTAATTTTCAGTAATCTGTTAATTATTGATTTTCTACGAAAATGTACATTATTGAATCAACTATAAATTGCTCATATTCATTAATAGTAAATTACTATAAAATTCAATAAAAGTTAAATAGAATTCGTCATTTTCGCTTGAAAGTTAGACTATAGTAGGTATTGAATTTCCTCTGAAAATGTGGGTAGTGCATAAATCGTTTGTTCCTAGCATGCCTTAGCCATTAAACTCTTTAATTATGATATAATTAAACGAACTCTTGTCTTTGGAAAGACTTCGCGTAATCTCGCAAAAGTCGTTAGTCTCGAGAACGAACCAAGTTTGCAATGCCCTGAACTATGAAGTTTACCCATAGTTGGAAAATAGGGGGAAAGTAATACCGCAAATTTCGTGTATGGCCTTATGGCCTCATCGACTACAGAATTCCTAAGTTACAGTATCTCTGTCCTTTCTTCTATATGCAGCTAACTGGAAAATGAGGCTTTTCACTGGAAACTGTTACATAAACTTAAGTCTTTAACGCTCTATGCCATAAGTGGCGTGTAGTTTCTAAAGCTTTTCGTCCTTTGAATCTTTGATCACCTTAATCTCACACCTTGTCTGAAACTTGAATTAATTAATATGGAATAAACTTATTATCCCTTTGTTCAATTAGAAACTGTTATAATTAGATATTTGAATACTTTCTGTCTGAAATTAAACGATTAAATTTTGAAGTTCAATTTCTCATTTTTCGTTTTATATAAAAATATTTTTAAAGTACATATTTTTTCGCTCTGAAGCCATAATTCTCTTTTTAGAGAAGGGTTGTGGCTCTAGAGCAAATCGAACCATAAGTTGATCCCAAGTTTTTGACATGTTATACATTTTTTTTATTCCTTCTATAAGAAATATGTAGTCTGTCATTTCTTATTGGACACCATTCGATCTGAATCCTTGATACCCACGTAAAGCTTATAAACGTCATTTAGTGAGCCTGAAATGATTAAACGTCACCGAAACCTCTGAGAGACGAATCGCGCTATCAAGTTAACTTATATTGCCAATAAATCGATGCCATTTTTGTTTTTATACTCTCTCAAGTTACATCTATGACACAATATTTCATTTATATTGGACGTATGCGTTATTACTCGTGAATTTTATTGCTGTAGCCAAGTTTTATGAAAGAGTTAATCAGAAATGATGACAACTTTAAGTAGTATCATTTTATATTTTATCAATGATTTTGAGACGTAAAAGAAATATGCGAAAAATATTTATTTTACTCGTATGTTGACTTTTACGCAAACTCGTTAGGTAAATAGTTTTTATTACGAAGTCGAATGGATTCTTTTACCCCGAAGGAAAATTGTAATTGGTAGACCCACTTAGAATGTTTTCTTTGCTCTCTTTAGGTTCATAAACTCCAAAGACAGAAAGTTGTTTGAGACTGGAATCGTCAGTTGAAAAAGCGAACCTTTTCCGATCTAGAAGTCTTTTAAGAATCCATAGAAACGGGAACCTGTAAGAACTTGTATCTAAAATCGATGTGGAAAACCTTGAATCATAATAATACAGGATTGACAACATTTCGCTCCTTTCATGACTCTTATTGTCGATGTTATAACTTCCAAGTCTATTGAAATATTTTAAATCGAACCCACGTATTTTTTTTTGTGAGCCTTTATTGGCGGATTTAAATTTAAAGTAGCGGATACTTTTGTAATAAGAATTTTTAAGAATTTGATTTTACGATTTGCAAATACTTGGCTTGTAGAAAATATTACTCATTAATATTCTTAGTTTTGTGAAACTAATTTCCCAAAAGAGTCTCCTTCTTGCAAAGAAATCCTTTTTCTCTGAAGTTAACTCGACCAAATTACGAAGTCACGAAGGTATAAAATTGCAAGCCTTTGCATATAATTCGGTCTATGAATTCGTTTTCTCAATATTTTTTTTTTTACTTTTTTTCATTTCGCTAATCAAAAGCATTTACGAAAACTCAGAAGGACTGAAAAGATTTCAAAGGATTTAAAATATTCTTTTTTAATTTAATGGAAAAGTTAGGGAATCTAAAAAATAAAGTTTTACACTCACCCTGATTAAATTTTCGAACTGTCACCAACTATGTTCTTTCTCTCACATATCCCTCCAACGATATACATAATAGCAAACGTCCCTCATGTGAACCAGTGCCTGTGAGAACCTTTCTGTTTCAAAACGAAGAGCACCAATGTGTGACTGAGGGGTAGCCTCGTTCGTTCATTAGCATTTTTTGTTCCTTTAAAGAAAGAATAATCAAGGGGTACATCACAAAGTTACCTACACTTGTGTAATTAATAGAAGGGTAGTTCGCTTGACTAGAGAGGGGGAGAGAGAGAAAGAGTGAAGAGTGAGAGTGAGAGTGAGAAGAGAGAGGTACAATAACCATTAAGAAAATCGATACCTATTTGATCACCCTATAACCATAATCCTCCGCTTTATTGCCTCCAGGTTCTACAACCAGCAGGATGTTCTCGTACGGCACGGTGACCTAGCAACGCCCGATAGCGACCCAAGAGTCGAGAGCCATCAGCGATCAACAAGCTTGATCGCTTCTCTTTCTTTGGACTTAGACGGATGAAGAGGGTTTGAAAAGCAAAGGTCGTCACCATGAAGGATCACGGGAACGAAAACTCCTCGACAGAGGTGCCCGTCCGGGCACTCAAGTCTCTGCTGAAGAAGCCAGGCCAGTCGAAGGCAAAAGGTCACAAGAACCGAGTTGTGATAAATGAGAAGCTGAACGAGTTTTTCGCTGCGGATTATATCATTCTGATCAAGGAGGAATGCTGTACTGATTATGAAGAGGAGTGCGATTGCTGCTGCCAAGAGCATGAGATGATCAGGCTTGGAAATTGCAAAGAGTGCAGGGCTGAGTTGAATCTCCATTTTGGTGGCGATGGGAGATTTGGAGATGGCTGTGAGGATGATGTGCAGGTTCAAAGGGAACAAGTGTTTGGAAGCGAGGAGTCGCTGGGCGAGGAGGAGGAGGATGAAGAGGAGAATGATGAGGATGAGGAGGAAGAGCCGGAGGTGATTGGAGAAGTGAGGCTGGAAGAAAAGAGAAATGTGGCTCCCCAGCGAAGTCAACACCAGCAGCGGGAGACGTTGAGCCCACCAGAGGGTTACAAGGACTTGTGCGTGGAAAACGAGCTGGGGAAGGAGCCGGAACACCGACTTGAGAATGTGTGCGCCGAGTGTAACTACTACCAAAGGGCGACAGGTGAGTCACGAGACTGAGGCTCGTATTTCAGACCCTGTTTCTATCCATGTCCGCTTTACTTTACTTTACTGCACTTTTCTCACCCGTCCGTCTGCGTCTCGACTTCGCTATTGGTCAAGGACCTTGCGAGTACCATCAAAGCTCTCTGCACATCTCTTCAGACTGAGTTATAGGTTTACAGGTTGTCAGTCCCTTCCAACGCAACTTCTCAGAGATTTTAGTTACTTTTGATGGATACGGTACTAGTTTTACTTTGAAAGCATAATTAATGGCGATTTCCGAAGTATATTTTAAAATCTTTTGAATCCTTGGAAATTCCTCTAAAATTTATGAAGACTCTTGGAATTACTTAATATCCCTTGAAATATTTTGAATTCTGAAATACTGGACACACAATTAAGTAAAATGTTCATTGGATATTGGACGTAAAGTTTTTTCAGGTCCCTAAAATTATCGACTATATGAACCGAATGAGTCTGGAGAGGCAATTATTTGTCAATTTATCTCAATCAGCTTTTTGCTGAGTATACACTCATTTCTCGCGAAGAATACGTACTCTTAAAGAAGAAATTGTTAAATGTCCTCTCTTTTTATCCATTTCATCACTCTTGCTTCGTTTTTATTGCCATCGGCTAAAATCTAGATTCTACAATCTACAATCTAGATTATAGATAGTCACCATTCAAACTGGGTTAGCACAACTTGACTGTTTTAATCATCTCCTGAATAATTTTCAAGCAGAGTTCCTTTTCTTCATGCTTGACATTTAAATAAAAATTCTCAAGGACTCATCAAAATTTCCGACTACAATATTGCTAACTAGGCCACAAATCAATAATAAATATTGACTTATATATAATAAACCTCTACTATAACATTTTAGATCTTTGCAAATAGTAGTACTATTTAAAATCGAATATAGTCTTTCATTAAAAGTTTCTTATATTCTCCGAATAATCTCATCTTTAACTTTCAGGGAAGGCAGCTTTATTCTAATTTTATTCAAGCGGAATTTCAATTTCATATTATAGAGAGGAAATCCTAAACCTCTCTTTATACGAAATTACATTTTTGTTAGAGAAGTAACTCTTTTCCTTGACTTAGAAAATGTGAAATGAGAAGTGAATTGAAATTTAACTTGGACCTATATTGGATTTAAATTGAACTTTCAAAGATAAAGTGCTCACTTAAGAATACATATTTATTGCCGGAAGTTGAGGATCGTAATTCGAGAAGTGGTAGTCCTGTTGAATCAAACACTCTTAGACTGACAATAGGACTGATAGTTATATATACAAGAACTATTCTTCTTCACTCTCACCCTTGTCGACTTTTTATTGGTCAAGGACCCCGCAAGTGCCACTGAAGCCGTACCTTAGTCTTATTTTAACCACAGACCTCCTCTTCCGTTCTAACTCCCTCCTTTATTTATTTTTTTCCCTTTTTTTGAGTCTTCCTTACCTTCACTTTCGTTATCGACGAATCGACTCTATTCGCATCGTTGCCACTGACCACCGGCCAGTTCCTTCCGCAAGCCTCTGTTTACATCAAAGCTAAGTAGGGTGGCACCAGGTCTCTTCCAAAATTACACTCGAGGCTCATAAAAGCCCCTTAGAGACATAGGGATATAGAGATAGAGGATAGACTATAGAAATATAAAACATTGGCGCTTCTTCACTCAAGCATTTTATACAGACACAGGTGGCCTTCTTTGTGCCGAAATGTTTAATGAGCCAATTTACTTCGAGCCAGATTTCCTACTTCCGTCTGCTTTATTCTCGCCCGAATACATAGGGTTCTACTTCCATTCTCTGCGTCCTGTTTCGTGGTTTAACTGCAGTTATGCTTGGAACGAAATATCCGGGTTGAAATAAATCAAACTTCAAAATTACGTTAACATTTCCCATAATTAAAAATGATAACTATATTGAAATTAAGTTTAAATGTTCTTCATTTAAAAATTGAGGGTTTATTAGTAGGCAAATTCATTTTTTTTCATTTGCAGACTCGAATTAAAAATACCTTCCGTGTCATGTAAATCAATATTCTTTCTTTGTTATATAACGTTTTCCACATTCGAATAAAGATTCTTTTTAATATTCATGATATGAGCACAGGATTTTCTTCTTAAATTTTCCTTTTTTGAGAGGAGAATTTTTCTGAACTGCAAGGTTCCCTGAAGACATTTCATTTTAAATCAATTTAGTATTTTATTCTGAAATTAAAGAACTGAAACTTTGAATTGGTAATTGATAGACAATTTCTTATGTGAAAGCATCCACAATATTGAATCCTTTTAATTTAAAAACTTTAAGGCGATAAAATGCTTTAAACTGAGATATCTCAGAAGATTTCTAAGAATTTCAAGGAACTTTAAAAGAATTCGATGTATTTTAACACAAACCTCATGGGATTTTAAGAAATCTATCAAATTCTTTTGAGATTCTTTTTGAGGAATTCCTGAGGTAGTTTAAGGTTTCCTTTTCTTTCCCAAGGAATTTTACATGAAAGTGGAAAGGTGCTTCTCGGTTTATCTGTTATCAGACTCGTGCATGTTCTACGGTTCCACTTTTAGTTGACAGACTTTTCTCAATGGCCCTTTTCCTCTCTTATCTTTATTTCATTACCTTTGCTTCCTTCTACATTTTACTATTCAGTTAATCTGAAACGTATAAAGCAGATTAGTGATTCTCAAGTTTTGTTATTAATTCGAAAAAAGGAGGACTTAGATAAGGAAATTTGAGCATTTTCACATTCATTATGCACTTTGATCCTCTAGTCGATTCTCCCTTGCATTTAAATTCCTACGATATTACATACTTAGCTAAGAATTATTTCCCTACTCGCCAAGTACCTATTTTCTGCATTATGTGATATAATGTGCATGCCGCTTAGACTTCTCAAGGAGATCCTTCCTTAATTAAAATTTACATTATAGTAACCTAAAGTAAAGATAAAGTACGTAAATTAAAAAAATAATTCTGTACTGGCCAACATTAATTAGAAAACGTAAAACTCTCTTTTAATTAATGTATGAACTTTGAATTAAATTAATTAACTGAAATGGGAACTTCAAGCTCAAAATGTTACAAAAGCCGCACTAATTCGAAAAGGTTCACTAGAAGCACAAATAGAATATCTAATATGTAGAATAACTTTCTCCTTAATTACAAATTCTCAATTTTAATTACATCGGACAAATTTAAACCAAATGAAAACTTTGTCTACACGATCTAGTTAAAATAGATTAAATAACCGCTAAAACAGCTCCAGGTGGTCAGTGGATTATTACAGCGGTGCTAACATTGTAGATTGTTAACAAGGCACAATTGAAGAGTTGATTAAACAAACGAACTCGACATTAATCCATTTGTGCAATGTCTCGCAAAGTATATTTAAAAACAATAATAAAGGGTGAATTGGCGACAATATCTTGAAAGATGATGCAAGGGAAATCGTGACATAGTGTTAGTTCGATCATCCATATAAAAGGAACATCAATCGCTTAAGAAATAATCACACGTGTCCGTTAGATAACGTTGAATTGCAAAACAATAGCCAGACTCATTAGGTGAGGCTATAATAGATGAAGAGTCTATATAGTTGATGTTCTTAGTATGGAAATCGCATGAGAATCGAAGATCGTGTTAATTTGATAGGATAGACTATAAGCAGGAAGGTGAGCGTGTAAACAGTTAACAAAGGAGGAGAATAAAGATTCTTGGTCGAGGGTGTCTGATTCAGTATTCTTGAAAATTTATAATAGACTTCAAAGAATTTCAATTACGGGTTGCAAGATTCAATAAAATTTGAAATAACGAGAGAGCATTTTTATCTGAATCAAATAAAATTCCAATAGGAGATATTAGCTGCTCCCTTCAATAAATTGCTGAGATTTTTAGCGGCTTCAATCATTTTTTTAATAAGAGGGTTGTTAGAGCATCTGGAAAATCTGCAAATTCTAATTTAATATTCTCCAATATTTTCAATGATTTGAATTTGAAACCAAATGAGTAATATTTATCAGTTTTTACCTTTGCAATATTAATTAGCTTCAAAATCACAGTAAATAATAACTACTACAGTATAAGATTAATATTAAATTAGCTTTGTAAATTTCTCCCTCATACAACATAATTTTTTAAAATCCTAACAGCTAATTTCCCTTTTTCGCTAAATCAAAATCCGTTTCTTCTCTCCTTATATGCAGATTTTGTTTTATGTAACCTGACCCAGTTCCTTTTCTTCACAGAGGATCTGAGAGCAGTTAAATTGTAATTTTCATGCTGTGACCTGTTACTTGCAAAGTAGGGGATTCGACATTTGGCTCTTTGCCAGGAGCACGTGTGGAAGTTATGCGAATAATTCAACGCTGTAATCGGTGGCATGTCCATATGTGCATTAGTAAACAAGAAGAGAGGGCTTTAGTCATGTTCGCGGATGCGTATGTTGCAAATGAGGATATTATACACTATAGAAAACAGTGAGAGGGGAGAGTGGGTGGTTAATGTCAAAAGGCGATAGGACTGAAAGAAAGAGTGCATTGTTCTCATCGCAATCCACAATTTAAAAAAATAATAATAAAGACCACATTTAAGCGAATTCAATCACTGAGAAACTCTGTGTTAGAAAAGTTACTAATATCGATAGCAAATAGGGGCAAAATCCCAAAATTGAGACATTTTAATACAGAAAATAATAAATTTTACTATTTAAATAGGAAAAATTACTATTAAAATAGTAAAATTTATTATTTTCTGTATTCAAATGTCTCAATTTTGGGATTTTGCCCCTACTTGCTATCGATATTAGTAATGACTTTGTCCCACACTCGTCCTGTGGAAATCATTCAAACTTCATAATTCTCTGGTTTGGATTTTGGTCGTTTCTAATATAGACACATCTAAATTTGATCCTTCTAATTTGAAAACTTTCAAAATGAATCGTTTTTGGTTTGAAAATTGTCAAAATTGAGCATTTAACTTCGCTGACGTGCAATTAATTCGATTGTGAGATGCAATGTCGTAATGGGAACAATTCGATTTATATACATATATACGTGACAAGTGCGCAACCTTGTTGACCTTCAGATATCATCTGTGGATGAGCCTCTAATTCAATTATCATCGTGTAAAGGCAAACGATTTTCAGTCACACAGGCTTGTTGGAGAGAAATAATAAGAATTGATTTTTGGGTGGGAGTAACAAGTAGCTTAATTGGTTTTACTAGGTTTAAGAATTAATTGAAACTCGGATAGTCTGATCGAATTAATTTACTTTGTTTTAAAAGTTAGAAATGATCTTTATTGTAAATTAACGACTAGAAGTCCTTTTTCAGTTTTCATTTCCTGAAGTTCTTGAAATAAATTCCCACGGGAAGGTTTATCTCTGATTAGTATTATTTTTTTTTATTATTATTATTACTAGTTTGCAGTTCTCTCTTGCTCAGTTCTATGAAATAGAAAATAGTAGCTTTCAGACAGAAAGGAAACTTAAGAACAAAAGACACGTGCATTTACCTCGACATACCTTTCGAGTTTAGAATATTTTTATGTGAGAACTTTCAGTGTTATGTGACTTTCACATGCTCTTTTTCTATTGAAATACGCGATTAGTTGTGTCCAATTTTCTCAGCGAATTTAAATCAAACGAAGAAGATATATTTCATTAATTTCTTATCCATTTGGTTCTTACTCTCAAAGTCATAATAAATAAGTCGTGAAAGTAATTTGTTCTGATTCAATCTTTGGGCCAAAATGCGATCCTAACTAAAAACATTTCTTATCTATAATGTTCAGAAAGATTTATTCCCTTTTTCAATAGAAGCGAACTTTTATTTTTCTCTGAATGACAGAGCTGCAGATATAGTAAAATAATGAGCATTTCATATAAGCGTTTCTGTCCAAACATTGACAGTAGTTGTATTAGAAAAAGGCTCCGCATTGGAAAGCTCGTTTACATTTTCCTCTCTATCTTCCTCTCTCTTTCTCTCTCGTTTATTCCCTTTTGAATGATCCGCATTTGCGTAACTGTATTGAATTCGAATACATTTGCACCACAGTTTACGGAAACTGTCCCAACGCTTTATGTAGAAATTGTTTACCTTTTAACGACGAACCACGCAGTGGACAATAAAATTCCATCGGATTGCATTTTATTGCCTGCCGAATAGCAATCACAACGTAAGCTTTCCAAAAGCTCAAAGCCATGTCAATTTTAGACATCGATGAGTATCTCTTTATTGAAATGGTATTTATTAAAATATTGCGTTGGTCAAATTATTTGCTACGATAATTTTATGCTATAACACTTGATGATTACGCTATTTTACGAAGTTTTAAAGTGAAAAGATATGTGTAATTCAATTTAAAATATTGTAAATTTTTACATATTTTTATATTATTGGATGCTTTAGAAACTTGGGAAAAACAAATTTGATAAAAAAAAAGTATTTCTAAAAAAGCATGGGGTGTATTTCGGGATTGTTATATTTTGTTATATCAAGAAAAGGCATATGACGAAAGAGTAAGATTCCTTTTATAGCAAACTCAATTTGTGCTGCTGATCTGATTTCGCCGTCTGAGAAAATAGGGTGACTTGAAAGACTTCTACTGATTTTATATATGGGAATTCAAATACAATATGTTGTAATATAACAAGCTTAAGTTATTTCGAAGACTTCGTAGCAACTCACAATAATTTGACAAACATTATTTTCTTTGAGTTCGTTGATATATTCCAATTTTATATAGAAAATCTTGTAAAACTCGAATTCTTAAAATTCTTTGAAGTAGCTGAAATTTCTTTATGGTTCCTCGAAATTGTTAAAAATAATGTAATATAATCACTATAATGTAGATTTTTGGAATGGTAATTGAATCTTGGATGAACTTAATATCCCTTTCAGTAACCTATTGTATTTATATCTTAGAGTAACCTGGTTTTATCACATCACTGCAACCTTGCACATAGTAATCGAGCATTGCGTTGTTGATTTTATGCAACTCCCAATTCCTTGACTTTCTCTTTGTCGCGTGAGTATATCTCTCCCATTCACACCAAAGTTGGCCGTGATGTATTACGTCTTTGGTTTCGACGAGTTCACCACAAGGTGGAAATCACACCGGATGAAATTGGACTGAGAAAACCGAGGAAGGAAAGGAGATCGAATTCTCTCAACTTCCTCCTTCGTATTTTTTTTCCTTATTATGCCTTCAAGTTTTTTTCGTTAAAATTCCACCAGTTCTCTATCTTATGATAAAAATCTTAACAAGGAACTTAGAAATATGGAGTGCTTTCAATTGGATATACTTACATTGATAGAAAAAGAAAAAGTTATCTGAGTTATTGATTCTCGAGACTTTTCCTTCTGAGAGATTAAGATGGTGGATTCGCAAGGTAAAGCTTCCCGAGTCGAAATTTGGTGCTACTTTAACGCTTCAAGTAGAATTTTTGACCCTACTTTTCGTCTCCTTGTACCCAACTCGAACGTTTGGTGCTACTTTAACGCTTCAAGTAGAACTTTTGACCCTACTTTTCGTCTCCTTGTTCCCAACTCGAACGGTGCGTCATAATTTTGACGCTCCAAGTAGAAATTTTGCTTCTACTTTTCGTCTCCTTGTTCCCAACTCGAACGGTTGGTCATACTTTTGACGCTCCAAGGGGAAATTTTGCTTCTACTTTGTGTATACTTATTCTACTGGTATCTACTTGCCGGTCCCAAAAATATTTTCAGATATTTTCATTCTACTTTGCGTCTACATAAGCTACTTTAAATCTTCTCCTCTCCTAGAAAGAACATGCATTTCAAGTAACGCGCGATCCGTCTATCGTTAATATAATATCCTCAGTTTCAGGATCTTATTTAGACCCATCATAATTCTTTATTATAACAAATAG
>UCOK01006162.1:0-85968 GCA_900474325.1 Synergus umbraculus | reverse complement strand
GGATAAGTCGGAAATACACGAAGCCGGACGTTGCGCATCTCGTGAGTTTTCGGGATTTCCGGGACAAGGAGGTCGCCCTACGTTTTTGAACTGGGCAGTAGTCGTGCAGAGAGGACGTTTCGGGATCGATTTCCCAACTACTCCCGTGACGTCACAAGCCGGGACTCGGCCAGGCAACACGGTCGAGTTTGTGGTGTCGCGCACTATCATCCCCTATTCGTTGTTTTTGTTTTTTAGAAAATTCAATTTACAAAATTGAAGAAACTATTAAATAAACGATTAATTCAATCTATCTGTGACGTATATTCGGGAGTAATAATGAGGGTAAACGGTCATAGGGGTGGGAATAGAGAGTGGGATGGAAAAAATCGAAGAAAGTCGCGAAAGAGGGTGTAAAAGAGAGGGGTGGGAGTAAAAAGAGAAACACAAGTTTATACTGCGAGTCATAACGCGCCAAGAGAGAAATGTCAGTGAACCTCGAGCCGGCACGATGAAGTTGAAAAGCGGTCATTTTTCAACAGCTTTCGGTGCTATTCTCATGAAATGTTCATTTCACTCGAGTTTCTTTATTTCTTGCTAAATTTCTGTGATGTGCTGTGAAGCGATAGATTTTAGCGGTGCCTCGAAGAGAGTGTAATACGACATTTAAAGTGTGAGATTGCACTACTCTCGCATTGACCTAACCTCACCTTTTACTGATCTTAGTCCCTTTGCCGGTGAGTGACAGCTGATCAGATGCATGCAGTGATACGCATCTGACCACTTTAATCCTCGCGAAAATGTAAAATCTTAGGGTTAACTAATCTACCCAATTTTTTGGGCGTTTCCGATTATTCCCGGCACCTGTTTCTGAGAAGTTTCTTCCTTATTCTTCGACATTTGTTTTTTTGTCATTGCAAATTTTGCAGGATATACTGGTTACAATTTTTGGCGATGGAAAGTCAGTGTCCTGCCGAATGGCGCAAGGAGTCAAGGTCGTAGCAGATACAAAAAAGAAAGGTTAGATGTTGAGCAGGACGAAAATCAATAATTTGTTGAAGACCTTAAGTTATTGTTAAACTTGAGTTTTTTATAAGAGACATAACTTACATTTAGTACTTGAAAAGAACGCGACGCGTTACGAGCATAAGTTAGAAATAGCAAATGGAAGAAGTTGTAGAGTTTTGAAACTTGGCACACTTATAACCATATAGCATAAGTTATGGCTCGCAATAAGTTTTGAAGAAATTGCTTGAAGGGAAATATTCATCATATCCTTTAGTGACATTACTTGTGCGTTGGCTTTTAGAGTTATGTGCTCGTAAATGTTATTACGGTCAATTACGTTCCAGCTAATCGGTATGTTAATTAATTTGACATCCTCTCTCATTCTAAATACGTGAAGATATGTGACTGGCTCATATTTTATGCCGGCTGACTAACGAGAATGTAAAATAAATTTTTTAAACTGAATTCAGATATACTATAACTCAAACGCCGGTCACAGGGGTTGCCTGCGGGTCAACGCCCAATTGAGAATGGGGTAGAGAGATGAATCTATTATGCGCTCATAAAATTTACTGATCTATTAAGTTAATAAACTATTGAGGAAAATGCGACTGTTAAGTTCCAAAAAAGCCTCTCTTTTCGTCATCTTTTTATAGGATGAGTAAAAAATGTAAAGCTTGGGTATAAAATAGACACAAACGCTGTAATTCCTTAATAGATAAAGAACTAAATTGGCATATACCTACTACTTTATGAGGCATAATTTACGAGTACATTTCTGTCGAAGTATACTTTCTCATCAATTATTTTATAGCACTCTACTTAATTATTGACCTAAACTTGGGATAGAAAAGTACATAGCAGATTGTTTGGCTGAGAACTACTAAATAATGCACTATACTCTCATACCTAACGCAAAGTTGTCCATAAAATAGAGGTTCTTCCTGCTTTAGATAAGAGCCTCATATTTTCTAAGGCACCCTTGAGGTTTTTAGTTCTAAAAGCGAGAAGATCAAAAATAGTTAAAGTTCCGTAATTTTAATAAATTAAATCCTTTAAATTCGTGAAATTAAAGAACTTATCTGCTATGCCCTTCTTCAGAATTTCATATTAATTTCAAATTCTTATTCTCTGACTCGATTTAACATCGCACAACTTTTTAGGTAGAAAATGGACGCGTTCGCACGACGAAATAGATTCGCGGATATATGAAAACACAATCCACTTGCGAGGATTTGCTCACGTTCGTTCGCACAGCGAGCCTCGCAAAAAAAGTGATGTTATTCCGATAGAATCGTTAAAATCGCTGCGCAAAATGTTAATTCGTTGGAAGAGCAAGGATAAGAGTTCCAACAAGGGTTCCTCGGGGGATGGAAGTGGGAGCAAGAGGAAACGAAAGTTTGGTAGAGAAGGTGAGACCGAAACACCATTTGTTATGTATATGTTTGCTGTGTTCGATACTGATAGTCATGAATATATGTATTTAGTTTTTGATTTCCTAATGATGTTGATGACTAGAGGCCTGAGATTTTCAAAT
The DNA here is from genome assembly GCA_900474325.1 of Synergus umbraculus. Classification (NCBI taxonomy): domain Eukaryota; kingdom Metazoa; phylum Arthropoda; class Insecta; order Hymenoptera; family Cynipidae; genus Synergus; species Synergus umbraculus. The sequence continues at coordinate 83,444 of UCOK01006162.1, read as the reverse complement.
TTGATATCAACTTTCCGTTTACAAGCACTTATTTAGAGTAGATCTGTCGCACATCTGTCGTGATTATTTACATTATAAGACTATTTTCTGCTCGTTCAAAGCTGCAGGTCAATGATCAATCGCCGTGAAGTAATGCATAAAATAGGCCACGTAGTTTATATCATCGAAGGGTAGTTACACCCTGAAAATGCAACATGTGTGTGCGCTTGCGCGCAGGTGGTGGTCTTCTACCTTTTTTCTGTGATTTCTTGTTTATCTCTTTATTGATATTGTTGGGTTTAGATTTCTTTAATTGATTTTTACATCTGACAATCTTCTTCTTTGATTTTTTCGCCCTCTATGGGTGTCTTTTTTTCTATTACAAAATGAAACGTCATTCAGATTCCAACCTTAACTTCAACGACATTCCACCCTCTGGTGTCTTATCAACAAAACTTACGAGAACAGTACCAAAACAATACTCGGTAACGTAAGACCCTTATCTCTCCGCATTATCGTTTGGACTATTGCCCTAGGCAGGTTAAAATGTTGCCACAGTAAAAAAAAACCGGTACTCAACATAAAAAATTGTCATACATTTTTTATTTACAATTCGTGCTGTGATAGCTTATAATGAAACCCGAAAATTCAAAGCATTTTTTAATGTAACAAAATATAAAAACTGATAAATTCTAAATCTTAAATCTTAATTTTCATCTTACAAAATTCATAAGAAATGTATTAAAATACTTGAAAATTTGTAGTGTGCATAAATGATAGAATACGTCAATGGATTTTTAATGATGGTTACGCTCAAATTCTATTTATATTTTACCACGTAGTTCAAATTAAGTATTATCTAATAATGCAATAATTAGCTCACTTTTTATACTTAAAGAATAAATATATTTGTGTAATAATGCTCAAGAAAATCTGGGACCAGTGATTTGTTATTAATATATACATTTAAAAGATATATTTCGTGAATTAACTGAATATTTTTAATCCTTGTTATAAAAATACATAATAATCAGTAATCCAAGATGCGTATATTTACCTGGAGAAAGTGTGTGTCACTGGATGGTAAGAATTATGATGGATTAATTCTATAATATAGTGAATGGTATATAAAAGTGTATGATTTACAGAAAAACTTATTGGCTCAATTCTTTAAAATTAAAATACAATTCTGTAAAATTTTCTGAATTTGCTAAAAGTAATCTATCTCTAAATTACGCTAAAACAGAGCATTGTGCCGTGTATTTAAAATCCAATTTTAAAAATCTGAAATTTTTAAAAATTAATATATTCTGCTTTGAATGACGAATGGAAACAGATTCTCCACGAAACAATTTTCTTGATTGGGTAATACGTTTTTTCTGGGTGTGTTGCAATTAGTTGGATCAAACAATCTTTCTTTTAGTAGTAAATTGGTGATAAAAATGAATAGGCACCTGCAAAAACAGAAATAGGGCAAAATAGAGACCAACTGTAACGGGAATAAAGCTTGACGTTGAACCGCACCTACTCAGCCCACTCCTGGCTATCGACCCAGGCTGCACTCCATTTACTCTAGCAGAAATCTCTAATTATTCTTTCTTGTTTCCTATATTTCTTCTTCATGCATGCAGTACAAGTGCATTTGAATAGACGGTTTATCGTAAAAATCAATTATTGCTCTTAAGTCTTGATAACTGGGCCACGATATTGGTGACGGAATTTAAACTGCTGCAATAAAAGCTCTCAGATTTTCTTCATCGTCACATCAAAATTAAATGCACTGAAAATTGGAATTAAAAGACCATAATATAAGTTTATGAGGTTAATTAGTTTAGCTTATAAAATCGTTTAAAGTTCTAATTCATCACAGATAAAAAAGTCTAGTTTTTGTTACAGTTTGTTTTCGTTACACCTTAATTGAAGTCCGTTTTTAGAGACTTTACGCTAGATTTAAGCCCATCTTTGGTCTTCAAACAAGAGATTTTTAAATAAATCGTCTGGTTTTAAGATCTAAGGTCTAAAGAGGGACTTATTAAATAAGATGCAAAAAAACAACCTGTAACAAAAACTGGACTTTTTTTCTGTGATCTCTTTTTATGTATGAGTACTCCTCTTATCGATCAAGTTTGCATTGAATGAGACAGAACTTCAAGGTCGCAATAAAATAAGATTTTTTATGCACTATAAATGTAGTCTGAAGTAAAGCTTGGTAAGCTACATGTGCTACATAATAAAGCGATTATCACAGTCTACTTTGCATCAATGCATGTTATCCCACAATCCGTTTTATTGGAATATTATTATTAAAAATAGAACTTAAAAATAGAAATTAAAAATAGAAAATCAAACTTTTATTCCGTCGGATGTCTTTTCGATGTGAGATTAAATACAATCATATAGAAACTTTTCCACAAAAGAAATCAGTTGCATATTTGACCACAGGTGATTTGATTGCATTTTTGCATCAGACATTGGTAAATCAATACTTAAATTTCCAGCCAACAAGTTTTCTCTTTTTCTAGTAAATTTAATTTGAATTCCATCAACCATTGAGCAATCGATACTTCTATCTCTAACGAGCAATTCCTCTCTCTTTTTAAATAAACGGAAAAAGAAAAGAAAATGAGCATAAAGGTGTTATAATATATTTCTGAACAGTACATACTACTGTGCGATCACGACACATTTTGATGAGACACTTGGACGTCTCAAGTGAAATTGACGCTTCTCAGAATAATACAATTCATTTAACCCTTTCATTCCGAATTGGTGTTAATCTAGTCCGAGATGTGTTATAACTTTAAATTCTTAACTATGACCGAACAAACAGAATCATCAGTTTTAGATTCTTCTAATTGGTTGTATGAATTCTGTTCTTGTATAATTTCTCTTATTTTAAGTAGAGTTTGCCAGCAATGCAAGCCTATTTTCTTGCCTATTGTGCGAATGCTCCTGGAATTCATATTTCCTGCAGCAAAACAATTTGCCATTTCATATTGAGAATATTACCGATAACCAATTAGTAATGTCATTTAGGTGGATAATGCGGGTATTCACTGCATATATACATATATATGAGAAATTCTCCACTCACGGAAGATCAGTGCGCGAGCAGTGAGCACTGGTTGGTAGTAGAGTGGAGTGGGGAAGGTGGTAAAGTGAGGGGGTGGTTCAAGGGGGTGGCGCGAGACGAACGACAATGTGCTATCGACAGTATATACACGGACGTAGAGCAGCTCACGACTCTGCTATTTGAAAATTGTCATTTCTGACCTTTCTAAACGATCCACGCGTTCGCATGCGTATCATGGGGACAGTGTTTAGATTGACATTATTCTTAATGATTTCCAATTGTAAAAAATGAAATCTGAACGTTATCAAAAATTCACTTAACATGCTGATCATCTTCAAAAAGCACTTGTGAATATTTGTGAAATAAAGTGTTTCGGTTCTTTGGGTTATTCATAAACTGAATATACTTTAGAATATATAGAAGTTTCTCGTTAAATTAAATTAGAACTTTTAGAAATCAATATGTACGTTCAGGTGTTTTATTTGGGGTTTTTAAATTGTGAAAAGAGTAAATAAAATAAATAACTTTTAAAATATACATTTTTCGAAAGAATAAACATTTCTATTTTTATTCTATTATGAATGTTCCCTATTTTATATGCCTGCACTTAAAAACAAACGAAAAATTAATCCTAATAAGCCCTGAGGCAAGAGGATACTTTTCTGAGTTATTTTACTAATTTATCACGCGTGCTAAGAATATAATATATGAGGAAGCTATTCATGTCACAAAGACTTTCCTACATTGTAATGTATCTCATGCATATTTATCCACTTTTGTTGTGTGGTTAACTGTGTTAAACGATTCGAGAATTATGTAGATTTAATCAAGACACGCTTAATAATTATAGTTTAAAAAGATTTCCTTTTAATTTTTATTTTTAGGAAACTTTGCAAAATTATCTTGTTTACTCAGAAGAATACCTCCTGTGCGATAAACAGATGTTCATGGCTTTTCGAGCATGCTTTTTTCCGAATGTCTCTTATATGCATTTTGTATAATTCCTTTTTTTAATATGAGTAATGAGTCTTGCTGAGGTTTAGAATTTTTCTCCCCCTTAATTAAGGCCAGGATTGGAGATGGTGTATCTACAACTCGTCTGCATATAGGGAGTTCCCCCAATGATGCACCTGAATCTCCAACAAGATCTCCCCTACCTGCCAGACTAAACGACAGGTTCTCTTTCAGAAAAAAAGTTTGAATTTTCTCCCTGTCCTGAAAAATTATACATTTTTTAAAAACTTAGATCATATAAATAACGCCTATTTAATTATATTTTTCCAATTCTTTCACAAGGAAAATTAATTTTCATGAATAGTTTTGAAGATATGTAGAAGAAATTTTCAAATCGTGGCTTAGGTTTCAAACTTTAGTAGATGCCATCATTTTCTACATCAATGTTTGATCATTTTTGTTTTCATTGAATTTGTACATATATGTTGCTTGAGCGGTGCCAATCAATTATTATATCCTTGCATTCGCAACGAAAGTTTAATCGTTTTTACTTGCAATTACATTCTGAACATCTTGAATTTTCATTGATTTTCGTGAAAGCAAAGCAGTGCCGACTTTAATGCACATGCGCAAATAAACAGGGATGGTACAACTGGGTCATGTACCTTTAAACTAGTGAACGACTATTATTTTATAACGAGCATTTTCCGTTGTGTTGCACGTTTCCATTATCTTAATCGTTTCAGATTTACTCATGACTCATGAGAGCCTTATCCCTGTCATGGTCTTATAGATGTATTTTGTACTTTATATGTCTTCTTGGCTACATATTTTTATCGCCAACAACACCCTCACTTCAATGCACACTTTTGCAATCTTTATTTTATGTCAAGTGCACATCACCTATTCAAAAAAATATACAGATTAGAAATTAAATTTAAATAATCATACATGGAATATGCTTCTACTTTTTCTTCATTGTATCTACATATATATTATATATATGTTCTTTTGTATATAAGAACTATTCATGAGATACAACTTTCGATTTCTTTTACTATTTCTACTATTGAATCAATGGGCTGAACTATATCGCTGTCATTCAAAAACAAATCTTTTTGATTCAAATGAATGTACTATTTTACAGCGAATCTGTTAAATAGAATTGCATAATTATCGTTTTTCTTGAATGTTCATTTGAATCAACATGCTTTTGAACGAGGGCGATGAGCGGCGAAATAATTCAATAGCATTTTTTTTCTCTGTGTAATAATTTTGAAGAACGCAGGTATGCAATTATTTCTCCGGGTTTTGACATAAAAATTTAATCTTTAAACTACAATGTGGTGAAAATTGGAGAAAAAAAATAAAGACAAAATGTGTAGTAAGTGCAGTGAATGTTGCCAAGCGCGACAAAGCGGTGACACTAGTCCAACTCCAGATACCAATTCTGAATCGTCAGGTAATTTTAATCAAATCAAATTTATTGTAGTCATTACAGATAGTTCTGTCAACAAAAGTAAAAATTTATAGAGAACCCAAAAACAGTTTTGCTAATTTGTGTTAATTTCTTTGGTGTAATAATTATAGTTAGTTACACAACTTCCCTCACAAAGCATCCTAATTATCAAGTCTATACTATTCTAGGGAATCTAAATTCATGTATCCCTGGCGAATGAGAGGGTAAAGTCACGGATGAACACATAGAGATCTTTAGAAATTCACATGTTCACGCATAAATTATTATAAGCCTCTATACAGAGGCAAACTTATCCACGTCTCACGTGGCGCGAAAGGTTGATGAGTTGCATGAAAAGGATGTTCTCTTGAGAAATAAGCCTAAAATATATACTGACACGGAGGAAAAAAATCTACTAGTTTGACAGGCTTGTACGTAACTACAAAAGAGTTGTGACAGCTTAAGTTTTTATGACTCTATTAGAATTTCTGTTATTTCTCCTTGAAAGTATAAATAAACGATAATATAAATTTTTAATTTTATCGTTTTTTTCCTAAAGTGTATGAATTCTGTTCTAATCATTTAGAACACAAAAAATAAACATTTGAATTGCAATTAAGCACAAGTCAATATGAAAATATTAAGTGCATAATGTAAAGCTTTCTAATCAGAAATGTTTATTTTTTTTGTTCTAGAGGAAGAATGGAATCCAGACGGTAAAGGACGTCAAGCAAATGATACTGGTGAGTTGTATCATCACTTTTTAGTCTTCTTGTTAGTTTTTGAGTTTTTTTTTTTTTTTAGTTCGCCTTTCAAGTGAGATCAATTGGATGTTAGGATATTTAGAAGCTGATTTCTGAAAATCGTCCATTTGCACCCTTTAAAGTTTCAGTGACGGTAATTGCTCATCAGCAAACGTCACGATTCGGGAAAACAGTGGGCGGAGGCAAATTAACATGAGTTCTCTTGCATTTTTTTTCCCAACGAGAAAAAAAACTGCTGATTTCAACGTTTTTGCTATCAAACTTCAGATTCGTTCTAGTTAGTTAAATCAATAAAATTTCAGTATTTGCGAGTAAACATCGTTTGAATCATTTGAAAGATTTTCGAACTTTGTAAAAAAATTCCTTAGAGAGCGGTTGATATTTTTGCTGCTTTACTTCAACATTTTATAAACAATTTTTGTTGTTTTCTTGTTTTTCATCCGCTTTGGAACAGGTATCATATAAGCTTAACTTAACCCCTTGAATTGTGGAAACCCTTGATAGGTTTCCAAGTTCATGTTTCACCTTTCATCTCTTTTACCCTTTCACCCTTTTTGCAGAAACCCAGATAGCCGAAACTGATACAATGTCAAGTAATTTTATTGAATTTCCGTTTTTTATAAATCCTTAACCAACTTCGTCAGTTTTGTATTTCTTGCTTACTACTTACAAAAACAATTTAAATATCTGTATCGTTATCTTTCTCATAGCACATGTTCCAAAAAAGCTTGCACTAAAAGCCATGAGATTATTACTGAGTTTACAAGTCTCTGCACTCTCCTTTAATAAGTTACTCATCACTTAATGGTCTCAACTATGGCATTGTCCTCGTTACGTACATAAATCTACAGTGTGTTCAGAAATAAACTTTACAGAAAGTCAAGTTCTTTATACCATCAAGCGTACACTCTCATGTTGTTTTACCAGCATCAGAGGGTGCGTGTTGAATTGTATAAGCAAGCATGTCTATTCCTAGACACGCCCTGGAGTGTGGACTGATGTAACTTCTCTGAAGTGCGTCTTATTCACTTTTTTGTTGAAATTCATCTTGATAGAACTAAAAATAGTTATATCATATTCGAAATTTGAGTAAGATGTTATATTGTACATTTTTTAGCATTCCACTTGAATACTATTTTGTATTCCGTTCGATGAAATCTTATTTTCTTGAAACTCGAACCGGTCATGATTTCATTGTTGCGCAACCCCTGTGTAATTCTCAGGCGAAAGGGTTGTAAAAAATTGAAGTCTTCTTTCAAAAATTCAAGCCTTAAGGTGTGAACAGGCAATAATTGAATACACAATGTAAATGCTGATTCAGGTAGCACAAGGGTTGTTAAAATATAAGTATATTAGATTAAGGACACAGGGTTGAATTGAGAGATTGCAATAAAAATGACAGGAGGAGGTCTGCTAAGGGATTAAAGTGATTGCAATTAGATCAAGAAGTTTTATTAATTATTACCAATCTACTCATTGGATAAATTGGCCCCTGACATCTTTTATGATTGAAAAGTTCTGAACGTTCAAATGAACGAATTTTTGTATTGATTGTATTTGTAACTATAAAAAGTTTTTAAATATTGATTAATTTACATTGAAAATAATAAAGAATTAAATAAACTTGTAATCCAGATTGTTATTTTTAGTTGGCACAATATTTCTGGATAAAATATAATTAAAAAAAAATATTTCGTTCATTTGAACGTTCGAAACTTTATTCACATCATCTTTTTTGTTAAAAAGAAAATCTCAGAGGCTATACTGTGACCAATACAAAAGATACAACCCTTGTTATATTAATAGATCTATATCTGCGTGGAAAATTGATCATAGAAAGTTTAATCTATAAATTGACCACACCACGACTAACAAAGCGAGCCACTTTAAATGATAAACCGTGAATTACGGTAAAAATAGACTAAGGCAGGCAATAGACTCATGAATGGGGAGGCTTGGAACTTCCGGGTTCCACCCAGAGAACTTGGACTAGATTATTGGAGACGTCCATTTACTTAGAACAGCTGCATGATTGGTTTTTGCAATTTTTAAATATTAGAATATCTGACAATGAATCCTGTGCATCAGATGCAGGTCTATGTCCTGAGGACGTTGAACGATAATCGGTTTTTGCTGCAATTCGTAGGTACTACTACCTAGAGTCGCACTCTGGCGGATGCCGGTTGAAATATCTTCAAGTCCTTTCAAAGCTTCGCCACACCCTGTCGCTGGACCGGTCTTGCTTGAGATAAGAAACATGAGTCGCTGCGTTTAAAACACAAGTTGGCAATTCGTTGTTTACTTTGCTAAACATAAAATCGGGCATTTGTCATTATTTGAACAAGTTTTACTGTGCAACAATAGACGTACATATATTTGCACGTCTATGTCATTGACACGCGGCGACACGACGCGGTCCGTCAGACAACTAATATTGATTATAAAACCGTAGTCGTGTGTCTACGATTTTTTCTCGCCGCTCAGCCTCCGGCAGTGCACGCGACAGAAATTGTGACGAGTTAGCCCTTTAAATACTTATACGTATTTTAAAAAGTACATCTGTCGTGGACTACTATAATCGCCAAGAGAAATTGCAAGTGTAATTATCAGTACTTGTAATTTCTTCCGGTCGTACTGGTTGAAACTGGCAGCTGACTAGAGCCGACATGTAAGTCAATTTTCAATTTACGAGACTGTAATCATTTATTATTTGCGGCTTCAGTTTCATATTTCCTCCACATTGGTAAACCTGGATAGAATCCTTTCCGGTCCTCTCTGCAAGAATTTTTACTCATCGCGATATTTTTACACTTGACAGAGTTGTACTATTTTCGGACGAGATTGGTGAATCTATTTTATTTGTAGACTGTATAAACTATGAACTCTTTAAAATTGGAATATTTTTTTAAAATTTTCAAGCGCAAGGGCTTAAGACATTTATTAAGACAAGTTTCATTTATTTGTAGTTTGATGTATTTATGGTATTATTATTTATGTATGACTAATTAAAATTAGTAACGTGTTATTCGTTTTTTAAATTATGCATGTACGAACGAAAATTCAAATTTCTTTATCCTTTTCCGGCAACAAAATTGAATCTCAGCAAGGCGATTTTTGTTACTTCGCTCATCTTTTATTTAAAAGCGCGGAATCGAATTCAATTGCTTTTAAGTCCTGCACAGAGAGAAATTTCAATTTTATGAAGTGCAGTATATATATGTGTAGGAACAAGAATGACAGAGGGTGTAATTAACATTTTATATTTGGAAAGACAATGTGATGATTTAGCTTGTCACATTAAATAATTTAATCGTTCTTGTCGTGGTTAACAATTTCATGTCTTCAACACGGTGATATGTGTTATGGAATAAGTGTGGGTGTAGCAAAAATGTATGCTTCATTTCATATCCGGAGTACTTTTCATTCAAGTTATGACAGTAGACCATTCAATAAACGCATTGAGTATAAATTCAATACAAGCAGAATTATTTTTAGTAACACTCATCCTTTTGCAACTACAGAACGTTTGAATAATTTACTGAAATATACGATCTTGTCAGTCTTTCAATTCTAAATTTAAATACAAAATGGCTAGAAATTTTTTTTAAAGTTTTTATTGAGAGGGGGTGTCATATATTCAGATATATATTATATTTATAACAGTTTTAATGATACTCGTTTATGAAATTGCTTAAACACGTATAGTTTTATACGTGTTTATATTTTATAATTCCAGTTAAACTTTTGTGCAAGTAGTAACGCTTCCGTGCGCTTAAAATTCCCAATTACCATGGAAGTTTATACTCCTACACTCTTCGCATATAGCGCTGTGAATTTATATTTATGTTTATAGTTTGTCAAGTGTTTGATAACCACTTTATATAAAGGTAAATAAATTCCAAAGGAGACTTAATTGTAAAATTTATACTGAAAAATAGAAATTACAAATAATAATGCAAGAAAATTGTAATGCCTCTTTTGAATTATAGTTGGAACAATCAAAAATTTATTGATAGTTTCAATTTGAAAAATGTTTTAAATAATTTGTATGTCCCGTCAAAAGAGTCTGGAAAACCAGGCAGACTTATTATTAATTGGATACATACTCTCGAGGGCAAGGGGAAGTAATGGTCTTTGTAGAAGGGATCAGTATTACGTGCAGGGTCGAAAGGGTTTGTCCATGGAAAGGGAATTCTTGAGCACATTTTATGGTGCATCGTTGTAAACGATTTGATAGACTCATTGTAAAAGGTAGAGGTTTTCTAATGAAATCAATAAGTCTAAGTTATATTTCGTCATGTCGTTCTTAATTTGTTATTTTTAAATCAATTCTTAACGTTTAAAAATTGTCATTACAGGCGGATCCGGAAGGACGGAGGGTGAGGGTGCAAACGACCTTACCAACAGACGTGGAGGTGGTGGCAGTGTTTTTGGGGGTGGAGGTACCAGGGGTATTTCCGGAAGTGGTGGCGGGGGCCGTTCGAGGGACGAGCCTCGACGGCATACCCTCAGCGGCGATCATCAGCCGTCCTTGCATCACCAATCATTCAACTCTGCTCAACAAATTCATTCACTTCATCCACATCACCTACCACCAGTTCACAGCCAGTACGGAACCCTAACTGGCCGACACACCATGGATCTTGAGGTATATTTTCACCATAATGCTAAAAAAAAGTCACTAAAATCTATATGGCATTAATAACGTTGTTTAACATTTTTAAAAACTTCTTTATAAGGTTTTTCAAAGACTTGCATGACGAAAGATTCATTATGCTAGCACTGATTAATAATTATTGATTATTTAAGAACTTTTTGTATTAACTTCCTTAGAGTTCTGAAGAGGGGATCTTTTAACGGGTTGATTTAAAAATTTAAAGCATCTTTTCGAATTCCAGTTTACCAATACATTCCAGATTATATTTTCTCGGAAATTTTTGCACTATCCTTTTTTGTTTAACAGTTAAAATTCTATGTCGCATATTTTTATTCTCCGTGTTACTAATTCCTCGATCATACTATCTGTGTGTTGGCAAATTAACGTATTTACTAATTCATTCTAATTATGTTTAATCTTTCAATTTACATAATAGCACTTTTTACCCTTAAGTGTAACTTGTTATTTATATGTGTTTATGTGTGAATTTTGCTAACAGATGGGGACCAAATCTCGACAGAGAAAGGTAATTTTCTTAAAACTGTTTTCTTTAATATTTTAGATTATTTAAAATTGATTTAGCATGAATATCATCTCTTTCACTGCATTTCTGCTCATCTAATTACAGGCACAAGTAGTGAAATCTGATACCATAAATTTTAATAATATCCTCAGTGAAACAAATGATCTCACCTTAAGTGCTGACATTTTGCAATTTAGAACTGAAATTTACTTCAAATGATTTTTCGCATTTTTAAGAAAAATTTCCAATTCACAGGCGCCACTTCCGCGAGGATATCCACCACCCTCGTCGGCAATGCTTTTTGATGATGATCCGGGTATCATGTCCGAAGTGGAGACTTCTAGTACGGGTTTTCGGAGGGGTGGGAAACAACGGAGTAGCCTGCCCGTTGTACGAACTCCAAGTAAAACTTTGGAACGACCGTTAGGTAACTAAGCTTCCAATTTTTTCATTCTTCGCTTCATCACATACGTGAAACTCAAACTTACGCTTCAAGCTTATACTATTATTATTTTGTGCAATGCAAATAAATATTATTAACTAGTAAAGACGAAAGTAATCGTAAAAAGCGCATAAGAAAGTAATTTTGGAAGGCAGTTTCCCTAATATAAAGCTAAACTATTTAAAAGAGTGTGTATTAATTTAATTATATTTTTTTAGGACTGGTATTTCTACAGTATAGAAGTGAGACGAAACGTGCACTGCTTCCAAATGAAATTACGAGTATAGACACCGTCAAAGCTCTTTTCGTCAGGAGTTTTCCAAAGCAGCTTACCATGGAATATTTAGATAGTCCTCACGTTAAAGTTTATATTCATGACAGCAGCAAGGATATGTTTTATGAACTTGAAGATTTGAGGTGAGTTGTTGTATATGTATTGTATATGTAATTTCGTATCGAAGCAGGGTTTCAATTTTTTCACATTTTCATACGAAATTCAACTTAATTATAAAATTTTTAGATCTCATCTGAGAGACATCAGAGACCGTAGTGTGCTACGATTATTTGAAAGCTCGGATGGAATGCCAGGTCCTCTGGGTGGTCATCCGGGCACTGCTGGCCTTCCACCTCATTGGGAAGATCAGAGTTATTTCAGCGAACCCGAATTCGATAGCGAATTTCAACATCAACACATTCACAAATCCAAGGTAAGTGCAAAAGTTCTCTTCAAATTTATTTCTATTGGACTCTTCAATTTTTCGTCTTAAACATAAGTTCATCATGCTCTGGAGCAATCGTTGAATACAGTATATAAAAAAGGCGTTCATACATAGATAATAAATAAATAGAATATACTCTTCAAGGTACTTGAGTCGGAAGTACAAATTTTCTAAAAGAATGAAATTTCAGTTAGCTTACAAATTTTGGTATAGAAATATGAATAGTATGATTATCAGAACATTTTCATCTGTAATCACAACAGGTTCTCTAGAAATCTAAAAGAAAGAAAATAATCTTACTTTAAGCTTATATTACAATCTTTATGGCAATTCTTAAAATTGGTGTCATTATATTTGCCGCTTTGCTACTATTTCTACTAATCGTCTACTGAGAAAATACTTCTCCAGACCGGTGAGCAATGCTGTCTTGAACAGCCCTAAGTACGTGCCTTATAACCACCAGAATAACAAAAACTTGTTGCAAAAAATGATTAATTGATTCATGGTAAAATATAAATTCAGGAGGTGGTTTAAGGCACACGTTAATCTCGATCATCAGTTTGATGACGGGTTATTTTTTCTTTAAAGAAGTCACTCCTGATTTCTTTTGTCTAATAAGTCAATTTAAAATGCTTTACATACGGGCACTGTTGGAATGTGTAACGCACCCGAATATAATTTCTTTGCCACACTTCTCCATCCCATTATTAGAGCTCTCTCGAAAGGGTCATCAGCACAACCATCGCAAACATCCATGACTTGCTTGACTTCACCTTCAGCTGGCTCCCTCTCATCATCTTTAGATTCTGGAGCTTTTAATTGAGCGCCGAAATTAGCCAAACCAGAAAAGTAATCATTGTCTAAATTTTGTTGCACTATTAATGAATCGTCTAAAACGGATCCATCAGAAAGTTGCAGTAAAGCTCGTTTCGTTTTTGTATCAGAATCCCGCTTTGTTATATTCTTCTGTCCGAAAGTAGCATCAGTTCCTCTAGCAACGAAACTCACCTAGATAATAAATAAATATATTAATTGAATTAATTTAAACTAGGAATTCATTTTCAGAAAACTAATTTTTAGCATAAATTCTGTGTACCTTATCGTCTTCCTTGTTCGGCGAATTTTTTGCTGGCTCTGCTTCCGCTCCAGCATTCTCTCTTTTCGACAAACTTTTTTGTCCAATAACATTGCGATACCGTCTGTCGACAAAGTCATAACCATTTATAGGACTGTTTATTGATGATGGTAAGCTTGAAATTTGCGGAACGTTAGTATCATAGAATGGGGCAGGTCTATATGTATCCAGAATATTCGGATATCTAGAAACTAGATTGGGTACCGGAGAAACTGTAGAAAGGAGAATCGGATTCGCAGGTGGGAAAGGTTGAGGAGGTGGTGATTGTGGGGCGGGAATACTTGGGTGACGTAATGTAACGCCGTTCTTCATAATTTGAATGTGGGCACCATGATTGATCTTCACCTGAAAAAATATTCGAATTTTTATTCAAAGCTGTGGAATCTTGAGTCCTTCGAAAAACAATTATGAAGTGCTTTTTGAATTTACTTGATGATTTATCTGTCCTCCTGTTAAGTAGGGGTTCATTGGTAAAGGAGGTCCAGTCACAGGTGGCTTTGGAGTTGTTGAAGGTGGAACATTATTGTTTGTATCATGCTCGTGGTGATGCACATGATGATGCTTGTGATCCCGATGAGCTTTTCCTGCTGTTAAAGCTACTCCATAGAGCTGTACCATTGTTATTTCCCCGAGCATACCGCCAGAACCTAGTGTTTACAATGTGTTGAAATCATGAGACGCTTAGACAAAGGTTTTAAAAAATTGTTTCTGTATTAATCTACCTGGAGGTGCTCCTTCTCCTTCGAGGAATCCACCAGCAAGTTGTCGTTGCTCTTGACCAGAAATAGCTATACCTCCGCCTTTTATTACATGTCCCACCAACTACAATTGAAGTAAGTGGCCTTGAGAATTTTTTTTTGTTTTTATTTATAAAAGAAATACTTAGATCCGGCTATTTTAGAGAATTGAGATTGAGATAGATTATCTATAGATTATCTATAGATTATATAGATAGATATATTTTTATAGATTAGATACATCGGTAACTATATCTGTATCTAATAGTTTTCTTTAAAAAATCACACTCGGCTGTCAATTCTGATAATTAAACATTAGCGTTTCCGCATCGGTTACGATTTCAAAAAGTAACTTTCTAACTGGTTAGTGATCATATCACTTTTATGGTTGGGTGACTTTGGCGGTCGCAGTCGATATATGCCGTGAGGGTACGTGTACAATCTGCAATAGTCCCCGGATGAACATAATGTGTGATCGGAAAGTGCCGGAAGTGTACTGGACGAAATAATTCCTTGCGCGTTTAGCGAGATTACATTAACAATGGAACGAAAAGCTCTTATACGAGACGCACGTGTAAACAATGCGGAGACCTCTTGACTACCGTGACTAACCGAAAGAACTGGCTTAGCATCGCGTTGCAAATACTTTCGCCGGTTACGCCGCACTAACTTTCGAGAACGTGTTAGCACGTCTAAACTGCGGTGCAAAGGCGAAAATACGTATATCTGAATTGACGACCTGGACTCCCACGGGGAAACACTTAACCGCTAACGTAATATGCTGGACAAGAGCCAGAATAGGTTTAGAAAAATTGGGAATCGTTTAATTTATCCAAGGCGGAAGTAATATACTGGCAAATACTTGCTAATATAGATTTAGCTTTTTGCTCGTATTTCAATGCCAAGGAAACTAGATTGACTTCTTTTTGCTGCATGACATGAGGTTGTTTAATTACTCTCTTTGTTCATACCTTCTTTTTTTAAGCGAAATTAGAAACTCATGTGGGAAAGAGTTCGAAAGCCTGACTTCGGTGTTTGATTAAAATTACCGGCTCTAAATATGACTTAGTAGACTTGGTTTCACCTATTACAAAATTTTCTGTTGTTCATTTCAAGAGACGACTTACCCTGTTATTGAACCCGCGACCTACACGCTCGTCGTTGACCCAGATCTGCCATTCTCCTGTATGTCCATTCCAACTCTGACAGGAGTGGTACCATTTATTCAGTCTTAAAGGATAATTTAATCTATAAAGGTTATGCCCATCTATGTTGAGCATGTAATAAGAGCTTCTGGCTGTATTTGCTACCCAAGATAATACACCTCGCGGTTGATCACCAACTGAAATCGAGAATCAAGTATGCAAATTTAAATTCCCTATTAATTCCAGATTACGTTGGGAATGTATCGCGAGCGTGATTCACTTTTTTAAATGATTGAAATGCCATTTTTCTGAAGTACTCATAAAGGAGACCTTGACTTAATCGACTTGTTGGATGGATTTTTTAAAATGATTAATTTGAAAGTAGTATGGTGTCTCTAGCATTAGATTAATTAATCTTAGTCTCACCTGCATAAGAGAAAAGAGGATGATCGTTTGTGTGGTTGTTAAATTTGGTCCACATGCAAAGAGTGAATTCTTTCATGTCCGGAAAGTCCATTTTATACTGGATATACTGTAAGAAGAAATTATGAAGCATAAAATTAGCATATTTCTTACAACACTTCAAATTTTTGTTGAATATTTTGAAAGAATTTCTAATCTCATCATTATATATCACAACATAGAAAAAATGAAATTGTTTTAAAATAATTTAATGAATTGTTGCGTGCCTTGCACAACCTATTCCATTATCGAGTCTTGCAAGAGCTTTACGTACACGAATCTGTCGCAATATTCTTCTCACTCGAGGTATGAAAAGAAATATATAGTAGTATTTTCGCGCGCAAAAATAATTCTAACAAACGTAAGAACAATATGGGGACATGTAATTATGTCATAAATAATTGGATATGCTCTTTAAAGCGCGGTGAAATTTACAGTAAAAAATTTAAATGACCTTGCATAAAAATTAGCCGAAAACAAGAGTGAGTTAACAATAGAATTTCACTGCGAGTTTGTTTCCAACACTAAGTGGCCTTCTAAAAATAATAGTAGGATTGCCTCTGACAGAAAAGATTATTATCTGACTTACGAGTGTATCTGGGTGTAGGTAACACGGAAGCAGGGGTCATAAATGATTGGGGCTTACAGTCATGAAAATTACCTCAAAATATAATTGTTGCTTCATGGAGACCTTGTAAAGGGCGCATTGGTCATTTTCCGGGTTCAAGTAATGATTAGGTTTAGTCAGAATGCTCTCCTCATCGTTATATGGCGTATTTCCATATATTGCCGCTTCTTGGTGTAAAATGCTGGATCCATATTGGGTTGGACTAACTGGTCTCCAAGGGGAAGAAATGGCAAGAGAAGTTGAAAAGAGCATCCACAAAAAAATTTTCACCTCGTTCCACTTCATTCTTATCAATAATAATAAGAAACTGAAATTTAAAAAATGTGTTTTTTAATAATTTAACATTAAAGGAATTGAATTTGAGCTATTTGATTTCAAGTACTAAAAGAAATGCAGTCTTTTTAAGTTTTTGTCAAATTACTTAATGTGAATATAGCGAGTTATTTACAATTAGGGTATTCAATTATTATTTGAGTATATACTGCACATTATTTATCAAGAATTTCACGTTGATGGTGATTAAAACCAACCGTTTTAGGAAAGGCGATAAATCAGCCTTAATGAGGTTGAGTTCCAGTAAACGATCGGTTGATTCGCAATGGACCAATACTTGCTGGAGGCATTGAAAAAAGATGAAACGAGGCGATTACAGAGCACTTATTACATCATTCAACGTTATATGCGGAATGTAAACTTTGCAGGATTGTAATTAACTAATCAATGTGCAGAGAATGAAACTGGGTTTCAATTTACTTTCAATCATGGCCAATGTCAGAATTTGGTTCGATTTTGATCAAAATTCTTTGTTCTCTGGTCTCACAGTATTATGTGTATTTTTACACTTTCGTAAATGTCAGTTTCAATTATGAGAAATATATTCAATGGCAACGATTGTTATGAAATTTACGAGCAAAATTACTACAAGGATTTCTATTACCATTTTAGTGGAACACTTTTTAGTATTTTATTGAACATTAAGACTAATTTGATAGGAAAGTAAGAAATTTACTTTCTCTATAAAGAATGATGGCTCTTATGTGTTCTGATTTAATGTCAGAGTGAATCTTCTCCTTCCTTGAAAACGTTTAATACTCTTGGAAACAAATGAGTTATTAATTTATGCTGACTGGTTCTGCTACACAAATTTTCTGTCAAAAATTTCTCCTTTTCCGCTAACTTATTTTCAAGGAATTATGTATCTTACTTTTGCATAGATGAATCAAAGCTTGTGCAAAAAATGTTACAAATTTGTATCTGTGTTCAAAGAATGAGTGAAAGCAAGAGGTATTTATCTTTGGCGATGAATTTCTAAAAAAAAAATTAACGTAGCTGTGGATGATGAATAAAGCAATTTTCGACGCAGCGTTTCAGATTTTAGATTATATGATAGATTACAGAGGAAGAAGTTCCGAATACAAAATGATACTTTTAAATCGTTATCTCTCACAAATAATGCATTTTTTTATATTAAAAGGAAGAAGTAACTTTTAAGAGTGTAAATTATCTTAATTATTCTAGAGTTTTCGTTGTGTAATGAGATGAAGGCATCTATTTTTTTCTTTTCAATGAATGTTGATGTGACCATGTGCGTAGATGAGGAACTAAGAAAGTGAGGAAAAATCGAAGAACTTACAATTAGTCGTAAGTGATTTGAAGCGCCTCGCTTATTCAAGACTTACATGAGAGTGGAAGTGAGAGATCAGAAAGCTCGCGTGACTGGTAGATCCTCACGGTCTTAAAACGGAAAGGTAACTGACTGTTTCAAGTGTTCACTGTACACCTCACAAACCCATGCAAGAACCTCCTACCTATTCCTTTTTCTCTTACACTCTCAGTGTGTAACAAGTCATATACAATCTAGGAACCTTCAAGTATAGATACAAATATTTGGGCACACATTACAACATCCTTATATTGTTTCGGAATTTGTAGTTTAGACTACATGACTTCCGATTTCCAAGATAATCGTCCTTATTCCCACATTTGTTTGCATAATACTCATTGTCAGCAAGAAAACAGGAAAACTTGCAACGGAAGAGAACATTTTTCTAGAAATTTTTTCTGACACTTTTCCAAGTGCGAATTCAAGATTATTTTATGTTTTAATTAATGGTACAGATTAGAGGAAGTCTAGCTTGCAGAAAAAAAATTTTCTTTGTAGAAAAATAGTGGTTCTTTTATTGACAATGACACCTGGAAATTCAAAATAAGTGGGTGAGAAAATGAGCTTAAACAAAGTTGAAAGCCTACTTTTTTCCTTAACACTGTAGATAGCAGACTATATTGAGGCAGATTTTCTGATCATTGAAGAGAAAGCTTGATACAAATGGTACTCTGAAAAAATAGCATTGGAACAGTGAAACGTATTTTATTGTTCAAGATCTTCCTCATCCGTTTACAAATAATTTAAATCAATAAAACAGCTTTTTACTTCAGAAAACAACTGTAGCGTAATAAATGTAACATAATTCTTAGCAAAAAGTCTTATTAATAATTCAAAGAGGGATTTACTGTTATGAAACTTCATATACTAGAATAAATGGTCATTCCTGAACATTTAATTATAGCGAGTAATTCTTTGAATTAATACAAGATTCTCTTAAATCAACTCATTGTTTTCAATGCCCTGAGTGCTTCCTTTATTGTAAATACTGCTTGTTGCTAAAGTAAACACTTGCTTTTGGTTAAAACCTAAATTATAAAAAAATTCAGGATAATATAATAATTATCTGAATAGTTTCAGGAATTTTGAAATTATTAATATATTAAAAGAATTTCAACATTCTAACACCATACATAATCAGGAATTCAAGTAGGGAAGAGAATGCAGTTGCCTACACGTTGAAGGAAAACAACCACTTATTAAATTGCATTATTCTCTTTTTGTACGCGTAAGAAGTCTCAGTCATGTACAAAGTTCGATTTATATGAAAGCAATATTTAGCAAATAACGCGCTCTTGTTGAAAATTAGGCACCGTGACAACTATAAAAACTAAAAATCTCTCATGATTTCAGTAAATAGCGAGTCAAGAAACCATAAAACAGTTAACCAACTGAAAATATTCAATTAGAAATAACAAAAAATTTTTAGCAAATAATATAATTTTTATGGGGCCTGCATGCGAAATTTCCTTTAAATTTCAGAAGTTTCTATTCCTAAAATCCGGACATTTTTCGCTTCTGAAGCAATTCAGTCAGACATATTGCGCATTCGACGCATTGCGTTACTTCTGATCGAATTGCGTTCGCTTTATAAAAACGACAAAACATTCGTTTACTCCACATTTGACAGAAACGGTGTTTACACTGGTATTCTATTTTTGTTACTAATTGCATAGGTATTTTATTACTTTATATTAAATATACATTATTATTAAAAGTATAGTATTTACATATATACATTTTCACGGTATCAAATGTTAGAAAGCGAGACAGAGTCATTAAAATATCCATGGTATTTTTAATTGTCGTTCTAAAATATCCATTGAAATAATATAGCGGAAATAATGATTTTAATATCTCTGTATTTAAGAATTAAATGACCAATTCAAACATACGAGAGTTTAATGTCTGCATGATTTTGAAATTTCATCTGTATACAATTTTTTGTGATTTTTTTTTATGAAGTTCTAAAGTTTGAAATCGGGTTAAATATAGATTCGAAACTTTCTGAATTTATATGGAACGTAGACATAAAAATTGTCTTATGCACTTGATTGTCCTTTGCGAGATCGTTGTATATAAAAAAGTTTTTGTAATCGTGACTTCACTATCTAGTTTCCGTAAAGAGCGGTAATTTCAATTTCTTTTCTAAACAGGATAAATTAATGACATTTTATCATGCTTCATGTTAACGCAAAAGAATTTTTATTTCCTCAAATATGTAAAGCTGCCATAAATTATTAATCTTTCGCAAACGCATAAGCAAGACATTTTTATTATAGTGATGTAAGTTTGATGATTTAAGACTAGTGTTAATATTTTTTCTAATTTCTCAAATTCATGCAATTTTCCAAATATGGCACCAATTTTATGATACCAGGTATAATTGATACATTTTTTGTTATAGAAAAATACAATGCGGAGTATCCCTAACCATATAAAAGTTTTAAGTAAAAGAAAAGATCTTTATCTTCGTCTTTTATTGAGAAGACTGCTTTCTATATATAGTATACAGACATTGCGTCACATTAAAATAAGGGGAACTGACTTTAAAAAAATTACGTTACGGCATATATTCCCAGGTACTTTTTCGGTGAAAGTAAGCGTTAGTGAAAAAAAGATACGGCGAAACAGACAAGTTCATGGCAACTTGTCAGTCTCACTGTATCACAAAGTGACCAACTTTAGGTATTGCAACGTAAAATTACAATGTATCAATACTTGTTGCTCTTATTTAATATTGCGGTGAAAGTGTTTATAATGGTCAAGATTACAGACCAAATTACATTGAAGTGAAACAGAGATTAAAAATGCGATAGTCACCAAAAAATTGTTTTGAAATGCTTGGGAGATGAATGGCTAGAAAGATTGATATACTGTTTAGAGCTTGGCAAGTCCCGTTCAAGGTCGATTTTATCATTTTTGTGACCTCCAAAATATTTCCCAAGAAGTATAATGGATTTATAATTTTATACTGTTAATATTTTATTTGAGTTCATGTGTAATTATTATTGGTATTATTATTACGAATGGGTATTAGCATATCATTTTACAGGAACTTATACAACATTGTCGTGTCAACTGAGGAAGTAAAATCAAATCGCAATCTCACTTCATTCTTGGCGAAATCGCGGCCATCGTCATCGCTCTTATTGGAATGAGAAACGTCTGGAAGTATAGATTATATGTATGCACTTTCACACGTTTCATTACTTGTGTTTGAAATACGCGGTAGGAAATTCTTGCGACCTCAGTTAACGCATTTCTAACAGCAAGGGTCAATTTAAATTACTAATTTGACAATTTAGAGACAGAAAAAAAATATTAAAAAACGGCATGAAGAAAGTAGATTTCCAGATGAGTGTCAAATTTTTAAAAATTGAGCCTAATACAAGGAGTAAAAAATTTATTACATTGACATAAAAAAATTTCAATTTATTTTTTGAGACTTATTATAAATTACAAACTGTTTTGAACTAGTTTTTTTTACTGTTGAACACATTTACTATTGGCTTTCACAATGTTGATATAACGTAACAAATAAAGAAGGTATTTAGAGTGAGGTATTTAAAGATCCTATCAATATTAATGGTTTACCTAAAGATTATCGGCAAAAATATCTACGAAATAAATATATTCTTATAAATATATAAAAATTAATACTCAAGTATAAAATTAAATGAAGATAATTTGTCTTCTATACATTACATTCGTAACTCTAGAACTATATATGGCAATAATAATTTCAATTAACGGCAACATATTAATTCCTTTTCAAATTTCAATCATTGATTTTCGCTCGTTCTATCTTTTATATTCTTCAAAAATTGCCACATTGGCTCTTAACATTCTTCACAATAGCTCCACCGAATACTCTAACCGGAGTTCTCGACCATGATATCAACATCAAAGGGCCTCCAATGAAAGGACTTCCTCGCCCAATTTCGCATTGTGAATAAGAAATTGTCACTAGTTGTAATCCTAATGGCACATCGTTTATTGCTTCTTCTCTAAACACAATTTGTGTCCTCTTCCGATCTTGTACATCCTTTGGAAAATATGAACTCGTCATTTCCCCTTCGAAAGTAATTTTATGTTTCTTATCGTTGGATCTGGATGAAAGCTTTTCACCATATTCGGAAAAGAAAGGGGTATTTTTGTTTCCATTAAGAGCTGATGAAGGTGATAATTTTAAGCCCTGATTGTTATTCCTAAAGGATAGTTCATTTGGATCGAAAGCTGAAGCTAGGAGTAAGTTGAAGCCTACGACTGATCCCTCAATTCCATCTTCGAGTCCTTTATCGAAATCAGTGTATTCTTGGCCCACTACGATATCGCCTTTGCTAGGAATCACATGTCCAGCCATCTGCAAATTTTTTGAGATAGATTATACAGTTTTAGGTATACATAACATTTTTAATCTTCCATGCGATTGCTTTTCATGATCTTGTAGAAGATACCAAAAGAGTTTTATCTTAAAACGGTTAATTTTCAAACTTAAAAATTCTACCTTTGTTGCGTAGCCTTGCGTTTCAATTCTTCCGTCTATCCACAATGCGTAACGTCCATCTTTATTTTGCCAACTCTGACATAAGTGGTACCAACGATTTTCTTGAACAGAAAACGGAACTTGAAAAATTTCCTCATTGCCTATTTCCAGGTGAATACTTCGACCACGTGGTGATATCCAGGAACGTATTAAACGTTCTTTTTCGTTTTCTAAAAAAGAAAAAAAGTTAATTTGAATTGTGAATTTCCAAAACAAAAGAAATTACATTATAGCAATAATAAACATGGATAAAAACCATTTTACTTACTTGAATATGAGAAAAAAGAGTGAGCGTAGGTCAAATTTGACGATTTCATCCAAAGACATAAAGTGTATTCATTGATTTCTGGCACTGGTAGTTCCCATCGAAGAAACTGTTAAAAGATTTCAATTATATCTTTTGTTCTATTCAATATTAATTAATGAAGTGAGTGAAAACATAATTCTCACCTGAATGTAGCCTCTTTGTGTCATTTGCACTTTGTGCATTGGTGTTTTTATGTTATTTCCTGTGAAAACGAATTCCCTTTTGGTCAAAAGTCGTTCGTGGCCCGTACGAATAGACTCTACGTCTGTGTATGCAACAAATAATAGTGCAATAGTGCAACATTTTAATGAAAAGGGTGACTTTCCCATTTCTTTTAAGTAAAAAAGACGAATTTTTGTAGACACTGTTTACTTGATCAGGAATATTTAACTGGTCGTGGTTGGTTGTTGCTCGTTTTAAACATGAATGCGAATTAAGTACACCGGTCGTATCGGTCGAACCTGTCTCTCTTCTGGCGGAAATCTAACAAGTCAGGGGAGACCTCGTGCCAGAATACTCTGCCCGTATTTCCCCGCTCTTTAAATTTCGACGAACCATGTGCGCTTACAATTGGTTCAAGATGTCGTAAGATGACAAGCGGCTGACAATAAAGCCTTAAAGAATTATCCTGGGGCTTGTATCAGTCGCCGTTAGTTGTTGCCACTTTTAATCGTATCTTTTTTTCCAATTAAATGGAGAAATTTAATTGATTCTAACTTAGAAAGGAAATAATAAAGAAGGACTGCCAATAATGTTTTTTTTTAGTTTATTTTTTGTCACGTTATCACAAAAAATATAGTAATAATGGAAGTGGTGTGAAAATAATGTAGGTATAAATGAAGTTTTCTGGTCAATATTCGATGTTACGCAAATTGTACAATCAATGGCGAATTGACCCTGTGGGTTTAGCCTGAAGGGTTTTGAGGTGCTGAAACACTTTTGTACCTGTGTCATAGCCATTTAATCAATACAGGTCAAATTTTGCCATTCTTTCCGGTCTTGAGACTGCTAGAAGTTATCATGTTTACACAATTACGCTGGCGGTAAATTAAACAACCGTTAATCATTGATTTTGAAAGTAAAAGTAAAAGTATACACTATTTTATTTTATTTTTTTTTTTTTTATAAAAGCACGATAAATTGCGATGCTAATGTTGCTTCCTTGAAGAGTATATTGCATAAATACTTTATTAAGACTGTTAATTAAATTTTGCAAACAGTGCAGATTCTCAAATATTCATATAAAATAAATATGCTTTAAATTTCAGAATGCAAAAAATTCAACTTCTGGCAATTATTATATGAGTGGTAGTAGCACACTTCCTCGAGGAGGACCTCTTCTTCGAGCATACAGTCCAGCAGCATCATCAGTAGTCGGAGGTCCAAATTCCACACCAACACAATCAAAGGCTTTAAGTACTCCAGGTAAGTAATTAATAAATTTTCAACAGCTATTAAAGGGTAAAATCCAATCAAATGAATTTCTTAAGATTAAATCAAAATTTTCACAGCATTTCTTCATTCTCCATTTAAAATAAAGGTTTTAATTTAAATTGGGTTAATGGGTGTTTAGCTACACATAGTAGTATTTGAACAGAGATAACTTGTTTAAAATTCATGTAACAAAGAAGTCATATTAATTTATCATTTTAATTAACATGCCCTATGTAAATGTTCTACGTGCTCTCATCACATCCCGAACATTTCAAGTTGAGTGTTGTACAATGAAAATCATAGTTAATGTTTGACTTAATCAGATTCGATAAAACAAAACTATCTTCATCTGCATGTGACTATTTGCATGGTATATTCCTTTGTTAGCTATTTTTTTTATTTTCAAAAATAATAATGCTTCCATCCCGTACCTGGTGAACAAAGAAGTTGTTAATTTGATTTAAAATGCTTGCACTTATTGTCTTGGCTTTTTTACTGCATGTTTTAGATTTGTAGAACAGTGTAGATCGTTTATTGATATAAAACCAAATACTCGGGTTCTAGCAGTTATAAAAATGAATTTGATGTAAAAGAATATTGCAGGTAAATTTATTTCATAAAGAGAACAATGCATAAACCCTGTAATCAGTCGATAGAGGCGGTACCTGTATTATTTCTCATAAAAGTTCAATCTAGTTCACAATAATCTTCTTTTATGAGATATTATTCTCCATCGTAGGAAAAAAACCGATGCTGCGTCCATAACTGGAATATTTAATGGGTCAAACATATATTTACAAAAATTATATTATAAGATGTTCCTAGAACGCAAGAATTTGAATAATATTTTTATTCATATATGTATTTATAATAATCTGTGTGGTTATAATTTATTGCTTTATAACATTTACTGTTTAACGAGTCTTCAAACTAGGTTAAAGGTTTTGTCTTTATGACATTTTGACATTTTAAAGTGAAATGTTTAATAGATTAAAGAAACAGCACCGTGTGTATAATTATAATATTGGCGACCTAATATCGCTATAATATCAAATATCCTGTCATGAATAATCTACGTATGACAAATTTGATCAACTATTAAAAGTCTACAACAAATTACGAATAGGATATAGGTGAAAGTATTTGCAATACCTGGAATCACTTTACTCCTTCCAATTATTAATATCAAATAAAGTTATTTTTTATGAAGAGATCTTTAATAAACATTTGGCAGTTATTTTCAGCCTAAAAGTTATTTTTCATAGCATGTTGAAGACATTTTCGAGTGTTTTAACGCACATTAATTTTGAACTCTTGTACACATAAAACTAACACTTATACAGTTTAAAAACTCTTGCATGGGAAAGTGATAGAAGAGAGAAAACTCTAGTCTAATTATTGTCAAGAATTTTTAACAACTAAAAGTGTGCAACTTCAAGCATAATTGTTATCGTAACTCTATGAGTAGACTAGATTGCAGTCTAGAGAGTGGACAGCAAACCCTTGGAGTCAAACATTGCTATAGCTTTGATCGATAGTAATTGGTACATTATTTTGGTTTCGGTGATTGGATAGGTGGCGGGGTGGCACCAGCTAAGCCGCTTCGAAGCTATCAGGGTGGCAAGAGTCCCCTTGGCAGCCTGGGGGGCTCATCTCGCTTCTCTAGAGACAGCTCGGTATCCCTGTATAGTATACCAGGTTAGTAGAAACTTTAGGCGAGTTAGAAGCTTGAGAAAGGTGGAAAATTAAAAATAATATAAATTCCAAATTTTCAAAATCACATTTATATTTCTATAATATATAAATATAAACAATTGAGATTAGGGCTCCGAGCTGTAGTATTCGCACGTGAGCGAGTACCATTTTTCTACGTTTATGGAAATTATTTGTGGAATTTGTACAGGTGGCGTATAATACTGAATTGGCCTATAGTTGATTATCAATATTGTACAAATGTTTATTAATTAAACGTACAGTGGGACCTTGTTTGTATATTTAAAAGGAAGTAATGCATGCTGTTGAATAGTTTATCATTACAATAAATCACCTGTAATATTTGGTAGTTATTGGTTTGGAATTATATGGTAGAATTGATACAAATAGTACATGAAAAGTATCATCTTTCACAATTATCAGATCATATTCAGCTTCATATCATCATAATTGAATTGAATGGAACATGAAATTGGCTCAATTATACAAATGGATTCATTTTTGGGAATATAATATGATTTCCTAATAATAAATAATTGATTCTACAGATAGAATTCATGGCGAAGGTGGCTACATGAGTAGTCCAGAACGAGGCAGTGGAGTCGGAACAGGAACTGGAAGGTACCCTCCGGTTCCTTACAGTGGTGCCAGTAGCTACGAAGATCCTTATTATTCTCAGTATTCTGGAACTGTGACACCAGTTATTGACGAAGAAGCCAGGCAAGAATATTTTTATTTTAATATAATTCTTTGTGGCTTAATAAACCAACGAGTTCTTTCAGTTAACAAAAATTGTCTTAATAATTTTAAATATAACAAAATTTCAAGTGTACTTTAAGTTGGCCTAAATCCTTGACACATTACGCATTACTTTAGTACACATAACTTCTTCACAACTATAAATACCACTCTAAAGGATTTTAAGATGATCTCAAACAAAATTTGTTTTAACTTTATTTTTTTTTATCATCTTAGTTTTTTTTAGAGGCGGCAAGAATTTATTGTTCGTGTTGAGAAAGTGAACATAGCTTTAATGGTAGGCAATAAAGTTACGCGTATGTGGTAGCGTGTTAGGTTCTTAATGTCAAGATAGAATACAAAGATAGCTGATGCATCATTTCATCATAACAGTTAAAAACAAGTACAGTGTGCGTAAAAAGAAAGGTGCCACTAGTACTCTTTGTACTCACTTTTTTTGTATGTCGTCAAATATACCATTAGATTCATTTTTTCAATTTTCAACTACCAGAAAATATGTGATGTTTGATTGAATGTAAACGAGTAGTCGGCAAACTTCTTTGAAATTTGTATAGGACATAAATTTTTGGGAATATCTTAATTGCTGATTGGGTGTGTGTGTTTTGTGGATGGTGCAGTGATACGGAGCTGTTGGAGGAATCATACAGTCTTTACGGTGTGAAACCGACAGGTCGTCCACCATCAGGCTCCCTCGTTCGATCCCCATTTCCTCCAGGAGCACCCACTCTACCTCCTGTTGGGCCGCGGGATGATGTTACTCGGTATCTTAAACATAAAATTATATTTGATCTATGCCTGCGTCGAAATGATTTATTCTGATCTTGTCAATATACAGGATCGACTTTTATTCACTTTTCCACAGAGCAACAGTGCTGAAGAAGAATTTCAAAAGATTTCCGGGGAAAAATTGCAGTGACAAAAAGAAAATATTCTGTCTCTACAGTCTATAAAGAAAAAACTTGATTTGCCTTGCCTTGATAATTTGTTAATTTACATAACAATTTAAGTTCGCTATCGAGCCTAGTAACTTTCTATCGAGAATTCCTGACTACCGAGACAAAACTTCTTCATTTGGAAGTTTGAAATATCTCAATGTTTATTTTGAACTTTTACGTATATTTTCAAATTTTTAAATTTTTTTAACGTATAAAGTATTTTTGCTCTGTGGTAGAAGTATGTATAGTAATGCTTATGCTTAGTACTGAAAATATGTAGAAAAAAAAAAAGTTTTGGTACAATTTTTATTTTATTTATTATTTTTTTAATTGCATGAATCAACAGAGTTGTTACAAAATTTGGGAATCCAGGAAGATATGTAAAAAAACAAGTAACTCTTTTGTTACTTAGTGAATAAAGGCATAGAAAAATATTTATTATATGTAGAGGGAATATAAAATGAAAAAACAGGCATGTACTAAAAATATTCCAATTGCTCCGAGATATCTCAACTCTCGCGATGATCATTTTCTGTAGGTGCGTAGGTGAATGTGAAACTCTATAGCATGTGAAACTTCCATTACATGCATCATTTATTGTTTCTATTTATTTAATTATTAAAAGATCCATTACTGCATTCAAATATACTTTTTATTTACAATGCATTAAAAACTATTTACACAATTAGTTAC
This sequence comes from Synergus umbraculus, assembly GCA_900474325.1. Lineage (NCBI taxonomy): Eukaryota > Metazoa > Arthropoda > Insecta > Hymenoptera > Cynipidae > Synergus > Synergus umbraculus. Next base: position 54,714 of record UCOK01006162.1, on the reverse strand, counting down.
TATGTGCTTGAAAAAAATATTTACTGTACTGGAAAGTCTTTTGAAATTGAACCCCCCTCTTCTCGAAAGTAACATCTATAATTTACCTAACACCTTTCATTCCTTGAGTTTTTATTTTCTGTAAACATAACATTTTGTTCTTTATTGTAAATTTTAAACTCTTTGGAATGAATCTGGTATATTAAGTGAGATCATTTAGTGGTGAGAAGAAGAATGAGTGGGGTAATTTAATGTAATGATTGTTTGAATATATCGGAAACAGTGACGATTATACATATGTATATATATTTGAAGCATTTTCGATTGAGTTAGTTGCATTTGGAATGATTAGATTAAACATGAATAAAGGAAAATGCTTGAATTAATTTAAGTTGGGTAAATTATTAGTTTGTGGGCAGATTAGTAAATTTTGTAATCGTTAACTAAAATCTGTCTTCTGTCTTTTAATGTAAAATATAACATCGTTTATCCACTCATTAACTTATTTAGACTATTTTAACAGTAACGAAAAGAACAGGATTGATTCTCCAGAAGCTGATTTGCACAATAATAATTTACCTAATAGATTTAACAAAATTTGTTCATTATAACACTTATTTTACAAATACATATTTTAATAGGTTGAGGGTGGAGAATATGGAACGACAGCTTGCTAACTTAACTGGAATCGTGCAAAAGGCTTTAATACATCCTCCTCACCCCAGCCCTTCTCCCAGGGATTATTTGCAAATTCCTGCCGCACGTGAACCATACACGAGATCAGCAGGTATACAAAAAATTATTTTACATTGTCATAAGTTATAACAGTTGCACTCGGGGCTCAACCCTATTGAAAAATCCTGAACAAGTTTCTGTAAAGAATTCTTTAATAGATGTTTAATATAATGCTTTAGACTAATCAAAGATTAAAATTTTAATTATGATTTGTCTATATGTACTACAAATCTGATACAGTTTATGACAGTATACAGAAAAATAAGATTGCTTGTTACGAAGCTAATATGTATATAATATTTGAATGTCCATCTTTTATTCTGAATTACATTTCGATGATTTTGTATAGTAATTGATAAAGATAACTTTAGCAACGTTTGGAAAAAAGTGTAACAACCGTTCTTCATTTTTCATTTATAGTTTAAATAGTTTTGAAGATATGCAAACAGTAGCTGCATTTGAAGAATTACTCATTTTTCTAAGTTTAAATTATTTAATACCATTGAGATGAATTTCTCTTATTTGATAAAGTTATCAAATTTTCACAAATGCTTTGCTGAGCATATCTATTAGAATTTAAGATTATTCTTCTTGGTGACTCTTCGGTAATGTAAAATTCTTCTGTATTCTTTTCTACCCTCTGTAAAAAATATTAATAGAATTTTATTCTCATCCGTCGAATTCTCTCTTGAGAGTCACTAAGACGATTGTGGAAAACCCGAATTTTAGCTACTCTGGTGAATCTATTTTCAAAATTGAAGGGAATTTTTATTTTTATGATTATCAAAGTCTCGGAAATTCGAGCTTTCCATTTAATCCAAAATGTTCTAATGTTAAGGGTCTACATAAATGTTAGTGTGTAAGTGCTATTCTAATGAACCTTTTTATTTAATTTTAATTTTGATGACTCATTAGGTCGACTAAAATGATTAAGTTCCACACTAATCGATCTAATAACTTATTAGATACAAAAATCTATTTTATCAAATGTCACTGGATTCGGATACCATCTTCCTTGGAGAAAAAACTCAATTCAGTAGCAGCATCATAAATAACACTTCTTTTCACAATTCGACCAGTAGCCATTCATATAGGAATATGCGAGAAATTATATTTTGAATTTGTAGTTCCAATGTACAGAAAGTGAGAATTAGGGGAGAGTGATTAGTACATTAATGTATATCTATTTTAGATTTTCAAGAAAAGATGAAAATCTTAAATAAATGACTCGAGTTGGAATATTTGAGTCATTCTCCCCTAGAAAAATCAAAATTTCTACTACAGTGATACTTAAAGTCAAACACTATGGCTTTGACCATTACTTATAACCCCTTTAGAAGTGGCAGTATTATTGCTTTTGACACAGTTAGTCAGTTAGTGAAAAATTCTTAATGATCAGTTTAAGCATGCAATAGTGATATTGTTTTTTGCACAGTTTACATTTTACTGTTCATAGTGGCAACTATTCAACATTTATCAGTTCGAGCATGTTTTATTGGGAATGTTATTAGATAGAAAGTTAATTGATATGAATGAAATTCATGATTGAGTAAAAAAAGAGTCATTAGTTTCTTTCTTGGAAGCAGTCTATGTGTAAGAAAGTTTAATTTAATTTCTGGAAAAGATGAAATAATAGGTACTTATGTCTGGCTACTGGTGAAAAATGTCCTTAAATCTTGCTGTACAACTGCTTTATAATTCCGACTAATGCACACCAGGCGCAGGGGATGAGTTCGACAAACACTCTAGCTCCAGCTCTGCCTCAATGCCAGGTGTGTCTATAATCTCTATCTCTATTTTCCTCCGATTACAGTGTCACTCTATCGTTGTTACCTCAGTGTCAGTATTACGCCACGTTGCAAATAAGTGTCTCACCTACCGTTACAGATGACTCTTTCTTAAGGACTGACGTTAAGCCACCGAAGTTAGGGAAAGGTGCGCTTATGACATTTCTACATGAGTACATTTTTTTGGGTTAAATCGTCTGTGCATTGCTCGTTATTGCAGCGTTCGCTTCTGTACAAAGTGTACATTTTTATATCTCATTTCAACTTTTCATACACGAATATAAAATGTTATATCACTTTGTGCATGCGAGCACTTGAGCATGTTTATGCAGACGTGTATATATAGAAAAAGCACAAACTTGTCGTTGAAGAATAGTTTGTTTGTACTTTTCTTATTTTCATTTGTTTCGTCTGGACTGATTGATTGATTGTTTGATTGATTGATTGACTGATTGATTGATTGATTGGTTGATTGTCTAGTGGTCTGATTCATTTTTAAAGGCACTAATATTTTGCTCTAATAGTAGTGGTACACGTCAAGACAAGAATATCTTGATCTTGCTTCATATTTATTTTTCTATACACCTAAATTCAAAACAAGAAACACAGTTTTTTTTTTAAATTACATATGAGAATAAGATTTTTTTTCGTTCTGGTAATTTTCTCAAGATTCTTTCTTGCTAACAAGATAAGGTCGATATTTGTTCTTAAGAAGCAAGATGAATTATTGAACTGTTTTCAATAGTTCATTTTATAGAGTGAAAGTATTTCGATTTTGATCGTCTAAATTATAATGATTGAAATGGAAATGTTACAATTATTATTAGATATTCATTATTTAGTCGTTGAGTTGCTGAAAACTTAGCCATATTTCAGGTAGAAAATAATCTAGTGATTTAATCCTTAGTAGATGGTGCTTGTACCCTGAGGTCTCTTTTTCATTAACATTATAATTTAAATTATCTCATATTTTCTGTAAAAGACTTAAGCTGTTCTTTCAGGCAGGTCTGCAACTTCATTATCAAGTTCAGAAATGAATAAGAGTCCTTACGAAAAAATACTAGGACGTCACTGTCTTCCAACAACCATAAAAGAAAGCAACCGTGTATTTGAAATTAAATACTATTATTGAAAATGACCAATGTTGCTTCTTAGTATTTTTCCGTTAGTGACTTGCTAATTATTAAGTAAAAAATTGTCATAGAGCTTGCGGTTATTCATCACGAAGAACTGGTAATCTCGAAAAATAGAGCACACCTTAAAATATAATAATTACTTTCCGTTTAATAATCTACAAGTAACTAGAAGTTTATTACAATTTATTTACCGTCTATTCTTCTGTTACCTGATTTTTTTAATGTAATTTATTCTTCGAAAATTTTTATTTATTATATTATTACTTTTTTCAACGCATGTTCATGTTTTGCATATTAATGTTTTAAAATTTTGTATCCTACACATAAAACCTATTAATAAATATATATTTCAGATAAATCGGTATCGTTCGAGAAGTCAGTGTCCTTCAGTGATGAGCCGCCGGATATGAACTCTCCTAAACAGCATTCGCCACAGCATGCAGGTAAAATTGACTTGTGTTATTTTCAAATATGAAAGTTTGAGAGTATACACGAACTTGAATAAAATACTAACATTATATATAATATGTAGCAATGTGTTTCTAATATTTTATTGAAAATTGTACAATGCTATCAAACCTAGCGGACACAAAGCCTACAAAACCGGCTATCAAATCTTCAACGTTACCCAGAATGTCTTCGCAAGGTAAAATGTCGTTTCTTGACGTGTTGTATTTTCATTCTTTACATTTTATAGTTTTGAGTTCTTTTGTTTTGTATAGATAATACATTATTAAAAGAGGAACCAGAATCCAACTTTCCTATTGCAATTTTTATGTATTTATAATTGTAAAAACATCTGGACTTAAGGTATGCCTATTTAAGATTTTTTTAACTTGATTATTGCAGAACGAGAACGAGAAAGGCACAAACCTACGCCACCTCCAAAGCCAGTTGCACTTGCAACAGGACAATACATGTACGGGGATCTAGCCCTAGCGCCGGAAATGTACAATCAGCTCAGAGTTTTTCAAAAGAAGGCGAAAGATCTTAATCAAGAAAAAAGGAATTTACGACGCATGGCTCAAGCTCAAGCGCACACAGTACGAGAAAGTATTAGAGATTCTTACATCACAATCAGGTATATCTTTGATTAAACATTTATTGATGTTTACTAATTATATAATATATGGTATAGGAATGTCGAGGTAATGAATTTTTTATTTACATTTTTTTTTGTTTACAGAGCAATGTTAATGTCACTAGGAGAAAGTGCATGGGCAGCAGGCGACACGGAAAAGCTTAGGTTAAACCGCGAAGAAGATCTTTACAAACAAGAAATGCTGTGGTTAGAAAAAGACCTTACGTAAGTCTCGAACATTGTCTGTAGATGCTCGTGGCGAATGAAATTAAATAACACTTATATATTTTTCTTTTGCAGAGGTCTTGAGAGTACTGTAGAAGAGCTTCGAGGGAATGTTATTAATAGAAAAACTCGAGTTAATATGTCTGATGTTGAAAATATGGCTTTGATTCTCAATAAAGCTAGGTACATTACTCGTTCTCTATTGTTTTGTATAATCAACTTTATCTTGGAATAATTTTTAAACAATGCTGTTTGTTATTCTAGCAAAACAGTGGCCGATCTCAAAGTGCGGTTTCCAAGTCTACAAGAAGGTATGAAGGGCCTTTTAAGTTCAGAAATGGAAAAAGTCATGCGAGAAGAAAAATTCCTAAAAGAGGAGCCTGAACGATTAGAATCAGTATTAAAACGTTGCAAAAAGCTGACTGGTACCCTCGTCACTCTCAAACGGTATTTGTATTCTTCTTAATTTATTTTATTAACCACTAATTTCGTAAACAAATTATACAGCTTAAAAATTTCTTTATAGCTTAGCATCGGTGCAAGAGCAGCGATTACCAAACGCAGGAAGTGTTGATGCGGAAGAAACGCCACCAATAACGCCAACAACGCAGCATTCAAAGGTAATTAAGCGAACTGCCTGATTTCGTGTGATCCTTAAGTTTTTTCCAAACCTTTATTTAAACCTTGTTTCGCAAACTCTCAATGCATGAAAATTGCTCTATTTTAAATATCTGCTTGACTTATCAAGTAATTAAAAATTAAGACGGTATGAACTAAGGGATATACAAAATAGCAAATTATTACATTATATGTCGATGAAAACAAGTGTCTTGTGTAAAAATTGTAAGACAAAATACATATATTTTAGATTTAAAACTGTGGTATAAGTATAGAAACAGGGTAACTTCCAGTACAAAAAAATTATTCTTAATATTACATTACTGAATCATTTCCAAAATGCAGGCGAGTGAAATAATTCAAATTTATCTTGATCTGCGAAAGTAATTCAATCGTGTAATGATTTATGGAATGAAAGAACTTGAAGTAATTTGATGACTATCCTTAACCCGGCAATCCTAAGCGCATGCACTCAGAAACGAAAATATTTTGTTAAGAAAAAGTTATGGTAGAAATGAGAATAATCTCGATGAAACTTTGAGTTTGCTTTATATAATAATAAAATTTTCCTTATCCCGATCATCATATATTGCTTCTGGAAGTTTGTTTTTCTGTCTTGTTGCATTATGCACAATGTGAATTGCATTACAAAAATACCATTTCTCAAAAGTTTTTATTTCGAGGAAAGGATGCTAAAATATAATTTTCTTGAATTGCTAAGTTAGATATTATTCTACTATTTTGGAGAAATAAATCTTAATCAGTTAATTTTGTATACTGTGCTATTAAATTTATAAAGTATACACTGATTAAGGTTTAAGGATCTCAGGTATGCGCGTTTTATGTGAATTAAGTAATTGTGCCAAACTTTGACTTTCTCAATTTTTGAAATCCATAAAAAGCTACCAACAAATTTAATTTCCGTCTTGCAAAACTTTGTTGAAAATGTGAGCCTGCTCTCTAAATATATAAAATATTGAACTTAAATAACGCAGCTTGGTAGAATTTAGATACGAAATATATATATTATTGATCCTCTAATCAATGTATTGTCAGAATCTCACAATACATTTATTCTGTTAAAAAGATATAGATTTATATTACAGTTTTCCAAAATAGTATCTTTAGTTAACAAATATGCAAGTTATGCGAAAGTATTATTCTTTTCCACTTACACTTTTCGCGTAACTTAATTCAAAATATCCATGCTTGTGTGTGATAGAATAATTTTATGTACATTATAATATTAGTTGAGGTGAATTTTTATTTTCAGTTAAAATAACGCGTTAATGTTGTGTGATACCTATCGCCCTTATTTAGTTTTGATTGTCTGATTTTAACAATATAATTGTTATTATAAATGTGAAATCTAATGTAAACCTTCTTATATAAATCCAAATAGCCAGTGTTTCTTTTTTCCTTGCCCCTTCGGAACACAAAATTTTTTCAAGGACAATTGATTTAATTGTTTTAATTTAATAGTTGAAGTGATTTAATCACCTCAACTAGAAGAGCAAATAGGCGTTTACAGACAAAAGAAGCAAAATTCTTAGTATATAGTAATTGAAATTTTAACTATTCCGTGAACTGTTTATTTTGCATATGTTCTATTTGAGTTAATACTGATGATGATTTTAGCTAAAAACAGAATTCAGTTCATTTTGTCATTTTCTACTTCACAAATAACTAAAAAAAAGCCGATAATGCTTTCAGGGATATTTATTCTTATCTGTTCTTATGCAGAAGTACATTTTACTGCATTTCTAAGAACAACGTAGAAATTGAAAAAAAAAAAGGATAATGATATATATTTATTTAATTTTATCTTAAGGATTCCAATATTCCATGAATTTTACGTGAAAATTACTCCTGCAACTTTTGTCTCGACGATCTCCTGCTCCATAAAACCCGAAGACCAATTTAAATGTTTGCTGTTTCCCAATAGCATAGACTTTTTACGTAATACTCCATGATATGACAAAACATTTAAATCGTCCTCGTGAGCAGTAAATAGCGTAAATGTAATTCTAAGAAATTAAACCCGAAGGCTGTCAAAACTTAGGTTAAATTATACATTTTTGGGTATTAGTTGAATTGGTAATTCTTAGGTGCAGTTTTTTTTTGTCCAATAAATCTAACTAATACATAGTTATATTTTAGAAAAAGTCTATATAATTTTTTTTTCGTACTTATTTATACCATATTATTTTATTGATACTTAAGACAATGTTTTGTCAGATCATTCAATGTTAGCTGTGAATCGCAAAGAAAACTGTTACTTTTTAATATGATTCTGAACCAACAATGATTTTTACATAAAAAATTGTTGTTATCAGAAACTATGTTTATTTATTTATTTTTTTTTTACCACCGTGAAACAGACTTAGAATAATTGAAACAAGCAACTCTCATTAGTGAATCTAATATTAATTTTTATAGTATGACTGGATGAAGAGTAGAAACTTCAAGGAGGCCATACAGACCAGTCACGAGTAATTTTTAATATTTCATATTAATTCATTACTATTCTATACTATTTTATATATACTTCTCATTGTTGGATATGTCTTTTTCATAAGTCATTTTCAAAGCTATCATTCATACACTAGCACTGAAACTATTCTGCCGAATGTAAATTATCTAAAAAGCAATGTACTGTCATTGAATTATGTATGGCCTTTATATTTGTAAGCATGTTTAATATAAGTAAACGGGTACTTAAGAAATGAAGTTTAATATTCATAAGTATATTTATATCCTGGGTTTTAAAACAAAAATCTAATCAAATTAGCGCATGTAAAGTTTATAATCAAATTAATTAAACACCTCGAAGAAAAAAAGGCTTTTCACTGCGTTAAGAATTAAATTACTGTAAAGCTTATTCGGCAGAATATTTGAAGAGGCTAACAGTTAATATTTTATATTACACGTGCTATAGTAATTTCAATATATTTCCATTTCTTAATTCATGCTTGTTCTTTAAATCGTTTAATTTCTAAGGGTTCTAAAGTTATTTCTCAATTTCTTGCGATTTTTCATTCGCACAAATGTTGCCCTTCAAAATTGCGTATAATAAAATGAGAATCAGGCCCACCTAAAAAACAGAAATATCGATAATAGGCAACATTTTTGCTCGTTTTTTTTTATACGTTTTTCTACAATGTGCATTAAGGTCATGACAAGATTGCACCTTAAAGAAAATTTTAATTAAAACACTTTTCTGCTAAAACTCTACCCGCTATGGTATTTTTCTCTTTTATCAAACGCTGTTTCACATTAGTTCTGTTTTCTTGTATCACTTTCTTTCGCCAAATCCTGTTTAATTATATCGTTATCGTTTGAATCATAGGAAAATGGTCCATGTGTTTCGCATCATTTTAATACCGTACATTTTGTTTTCTCAAAAAGAACAAAACTCGGTGAAAGAGATGCGAAACCAACTTATTAATTTTTTTTTACAAGACATACGCTCCAATCCATTTATAGTAAGGTATCCCATTGTCCAAGGTTTACATTGGATTTCTAAAAAAATAGCTCTAGTTTCATTATGGCAAATAATATTATTGTTAATAATAATATTATAGCTCAATGCAAACATTATAATTTAAATAGTGCGTTGACTTCTGCTAAATCTATGCATTTCTCCGATTGTAACAGTCAATCTGGACCTGTAATTTGTAATTTCAGTATATATGAATTGGCAATGTTCGATGTATTGATAGATAAACTATCATCGCTGGGTGGTCAAGAGAATTATTACCGTTTATTGTAGCAAAATTTGCGTAATTGAAAATAAAGAGCGGTAACATTTCTTTATGTTCATCGACCTCTTCTCGCAAAACATACCTATTTGTTCACGATATATCATCGCAAAAAATGTAGAGCTATAGTGTAAATCTGTTTGAACTAACATCATTCATCTCTTAAAATGACACTATTTCGTATGATTTATATTCATCAGCTTTCCTCATGTCTTGTTTTATCGTATCTATCTTAGCATATCAAGTCTCGTTTCTTATTCATCTTCATATCTTCTGCTTTATAGTTTTGTTATTTTATCCGCATCAACACTATTTACACGTCTTTTTTTCATGTAATTTAATCACTATTGCCTTACTATAAGGATTGGACCGAAGGTTTTGTCTTTGTCTATTTTTATTGGCTGATTTTTGAGATTATATTTTAAAGTTGAATGTCTTTCGATGTGCATGTAGTCACATGTGGCACGTACATTTTTGTTTAGCATGTTATTTTTAAGTTACGAATTAACATATATATTTTTGTGCTATTTTTTATGAAATTGTGTATCTAATTTTATTATTTCACGAGTTTTTTGTTGATATCATACTGTAAAGAGTATACAGTGTTTCGTTTTGTTTGTTAATAATTTTAGTAACTTATATGTTTGAAAAAAATGTTGTATGGTGAAATATTACAGTGAATGAACATTTAAAAGTAAAGAAAAAAGTCTTTTTTGGATCACTCTAGTGACTATCATAAAGTGTGATGAAATTGAAGAAATTTAATTACTAAATGGTCATTCTCTGTAGTATTCACTAGTAAATTTGTAGAGGAAATTCACTATCCTCGTAACATTTACCTTCCTTTAACTGCGGACTGACTTTGATACTACTCCCAATGACTGATGATATTAGGGGAACGTTCAGCTTTTAAGAGACTGTGTTTTCTAATTTTAACTTTTTGGTTTTTGATTTTTTTAAGTTGACTAATACCGGACAACAATCGGTGCCCAATGTAAAACACATGAGTACTGACTTGTAACACGTACAACACACAAAACGTAACCGACTACAGGTAACTATCTAATTTTTTAAATTAATATTTACATTCCTTATTAAACACCAGTTTATTGTATTGTGTTTCACTCGCATGTTTGTGCAACCTTTGTTGGCATGATGTTTAAAATTAGATAGAGACAAAGACGAAAATCGATATGGTACATCGAAGAAAATTTAAGCATATTTGTAATAATAAGTGGTAACATTTTATTTGATTAAATGAAACTTCGATTTACCACTTTCGCGTAATAACGAATGTACATAATTTCTTATGAAACTAGATTCTTGCTGGTTTCAGAGAGAATGGCTTGTTGCCATTTTTAGACAGTAGAATACTTGTACCATGGAGTGCTGCAGTGGCAAAATATCGGAATATATCAGATTTGCAGAGGTTTCGTTTTACATTCGCCCACAAAGCATTCGATATAATAGTTTCGCTGAAACTGAGCATTCTGTTGGGGTAAATTGCTCATGTTCATTCATGAGTCTTTGAGTTTCAACTTGAAAACCCTCCGGATGAATCTATAATCAATATTCAGAGTAAGGTGCGCCATAAATTTGCAAACACAACAGAAGTCATTTAAGTGAAGTTAACAGGTATCAACATTACTATTCAAGAGCTGATGTGTAATAATGCCAGTGATCATCAATCAAAGGTACAGAGTTGAGATTTTTTAGGGCGAATGTGAAGCATTTCTTTTCTAGTCTATTTTGAAGGAACAGTGTTTCCAGGATATTTTGCCACTTCAGAGGTAATGTCAATCAATACTGCTATAGACGCAGCAGAGTTGTACTCGACATGAAAATGAATTAATAAATGTATATGTCTTGAACAGACAACTGCCCCTGTGCCAGCGGAACGCACTTTTATGGGGTCAACGAGCGTCATTGGGGGAGGGACCCACGCTGCCGACTCATCCACCCCCAATCAGCAGCGTCCGGAGAACGCACTCGACGCTTTGTTAGACGAACTGCAAACATTTTCCCGACCTGCCTCGCAGCTAAGTCAGGCATCTAATACCAGTCATCCTCCAACCCTGGCCGATTTAGGAAGGTCGGCTAGTCATATAATTCAAACTAGTCGCGCTCCTAATATTTCTGATATCGGCAGAAAAGGAAGTATAGATTCAACCACCAGTCTTGCGATTATGACTCCAGGACCAAACAGCACATTACGTAGGCTTCATTCCTATCCATCCAGTTCAGACACAGATACATCTCCACCAATAGCAAGATTGCAAGTTTCTGATAGTACCATACCGCCTCAAAAACCACCTGTGCCAGAGAGAAATGCCGAATTACTTCAGTTAGCGACTGCCAGAAGAGTACCACCACCACCTCCGCCTAGGACTAGTTCTCGGTCACCTCTGGCCAGTCCAACCAGTCCTCAGTTGCCTCCTAGAAATCCTACCGGCACTTTACGCCGAGGTAGAAATAATGGTAAACCTCCTATGGCTTTGCCACCCAATGCAACTTCGGAAGAACAACCGCTACCGAATAATATTCTTTCGACAAGTAATTCAAGCTCTTGTGAGAGTGTTAATTCGCAAGAAGGGATTCAGAATAAAAAAGGAAGACACGAGCAGTTGGAGCAGCGTCATCAAGAACTTCTTCGTAGACAGAAGGTATTGCAGGAACAGTACACAAGATTACAACAGTTTCAGAATGTACCACCAGCTCCCTCAGATTTGCTGAAAAAAACGGGTTCAGAGAGTAATTTACTCGCGAAAATGGGACTTGGCTTGAGTACAACTAGCTCAGGATCGCTGACAAGTTTGGCTTCAAAAGCGAATCAAGAACAAAATGCAAATCAGCAAAATTCGACGGGAAATCAAACTAAAATCTATGAAACTGATATTCTGTGACCGGAAAATGGAGCGTGTCAGTTGAGGAAGATTTTCTATTTTGAGATGTGTCAATATTTCGTCACTATTGCCATTTCAACGTTACAATAAAAAATACACTTCTGATAAACAATCTTCTTGATTGTGTTTCGTTTAAGGCGAAAGTACAAGTTTTTTTATTGCAACTTACGTACTTCATGTTGATGAGATATTGATCTTTTATTAGGAACTAATTTTAAATATATAGAGAAAAGGGAATATTTTATTTATCTCAATTGATACCCGTTAAGTAGTCAAAATTTCAAATGATCTCATAAAACTTGTGTTACGATGAAATTATTTGAGTGTTTTGGGAAACTACAGATCTAACTATTATCAAATATCGCTATAATATCGATTAAAATGCGCATAGTGAGAAGGTTAATGAAGAAGAGCAACATCGGTTTCGCAAGTTATCTTGGCAAGGACTGATATATGTGCACGACAGAATGACTTATTTATAGAAGTTAGTAAATCGTGCGTAATATCAAAGCAGATTTAGAAATTTCTGAATTGTATTGTAACTCTATTAACGAATTTAATTAAATAAAATATTTAACATTGCTTGGTTTTTGACTATTATAACTATATAAGTGTCATCACAAAGAACAACAAATTGCTTAATAGTGCGTTTTTGTACAAAATTCCAAGACTGCTCTCCAAATAGAAAAATTATACAATGTACAATCTTTCTTGTTAATACAATATCCAATTATATTAAATTAAGTCACTAATTTTATGAACCAAAGTGAACAACCTATTCAGGGTCGCCGAACAATCAATGGAAAGATAACTTCATTTTATAGATTTTTTTGAAATTATACTTATAAATTACAAGTTATTAATTCTAAATCTAAAAATGACTTCGTTGACCCTGAATATCGAGAATAATTACGCTGAGTAAAGTAAAACAAAGTTCCGTTTTTTTATTGTCACACAGTATAATTTTCGAAGAATACTGTCAACTAAAAGTAATTAAAAATGGCACCGACATCTAATGTGCTTTAAATATCCTCGACCTTAAGAAAATAAATGGTAAAAAATGCTTTGGTATGTTACTAACAACTCAAATTAATTTTTAATTAAGAAACAAAATCATTGAAATCTTGCATTGGGGGTTTTCTATTTCTCAATATAAACAAAAACCCCGAATATTTATGGAAGAACTATAAAATCTCGAATTTCGGCTTCGCCTATAAGAACGTGTAATACATCTCGCATAGTAAGATGATATATCGTGTCATTAGCTCTACTGGCAATGTAATCTTGAATTTTTGGCAAAATTTCCGGCTTGATAAGTTCTATCGCCTCGGGGGCAATTTCCTTTACTACCTGCAAATAAAAATAAGTATATGTACATTTGTAAAAAGATTTTGAAAATTCCTTAACGTTATTCCTTCTGCTTAGTTCATTAACAGTTTTTATCGACTCACCTCATTCATCACTTTGCTTATGGCTTCATTTCCCATTAAGTTTTCCATAGCAAGGTCGACTGATTCGATGGAAAAGTCAAGATCAAAACTTTTCATATACATTCCTCTTGAATAACCAAGCACCGTGTGTACATATGCTTTGAAACCATAAATTAAAACTTGAAAAGGACCAGATCCTTGAAGTTTAAACATATCTCCCAATATACCAGATATATTATAGTATCCATGAGTATAAATCGTCGGAACTGTTATGTTTACAGCTATTGTTGGTCCTATGAGACTGAGTCTGGCTCTATCCACTACAAAAGTTGAAAGATGGTCTACATAGACGTCTTTCAACTCTAGTTTCACACTGAAAAATTATAATTTATAATAATATCGATTTAAATTATTTTCAAGTTTGTTCTTAGTTAAAAATTGAACGTACTTTCCAATTTCTGGATTGTCAGTTTCAAAGGCCGCACGTTCTATCACCAATGGTTCCAGTGGAGGTATACCAAGATCTGGGATTCCATCAGGCATCCGATAGCGGAACTTTTCCAGAAACCTCTTTAGTTTAAACTCCAAACCTCTCGATGCGGCACTGTCGACTGATCTTTTCAAAATTAGTTTTAACTTTATGAAATGTGATATATAAAGAAAAATATAAAGGGTAAAGACTTACTTAGGCTTGTTGCATTAAGTATGATATTTTTAGGTTTCTCGACAGCTCCTGCCACTAAAAACAATCAAAATGGATTAAGGTGATAAGCCGCAATTATTTTAACTATGTCAAATTAACTTCCTCTCTCCTATTCTGATAGCAGCATTGTTTAAAATTTTACTATAATTATTTTATTGGAAACCGACAGAAACAAATAGCGTGAAGATCATGTGATATGGAACAAAATGTAAGTTTTGCATGTTTGTTTTATCGAATAATCTATATAGTGCTAAAATGACTGCATTCCGTTATGCAAGGACTGTAATAGTTATAGTTCGGATAACAAGACACAGCAAATTGTTTACATGTAATACATAATGGGAAAGAACTTACAGAATTTCAAAATATCTGATCCCTCTTTGTATACTGGAAAACACAAAACTTTTTTTGTACTACAGCATTTTCATTATTTATCAAAAATATGAACATAGATGTAAAGGGTCAATTTTTGAGAGTCACTCTTTAATTTCGTCAAGGAGCACCACAGACGCTTCTCTCATTACAAAGCGATCGTGCTTCGATTTTAAATCATCATATTAAGAAGTCTGCAGAGAATTCGAAATCATGAAAAACTGTTTGCACAATTTGTTTCGATAAAACTAATATTTAAAATTATTTGTATACTAATTAACTTTTGAATTCTGTTGAAGTTTATTGTTATTTGATACACAAGATAAATAGAAATAAGAGTTATTTTACAACTTTTACTTTCATCAAATACACAATAATTTATTTTTACAGAGTTTAAGAATATGAACAATTTAAATATTTCTTCGTATTCAGAAATCGGAATGTATTTAAAGAAGGTTTACTTTTCCATATCGAAGTTTGAAGAGATAAATGTGAATGCTACTGATAAAAGGAAAAAGTGATAGTTTTGAATTTAAAGAACCAAACATCACATATTAATCAATGTTTTAAGTTGAAACAAATTATGTTATGCCAGAAATCTTTCTTTTATTCCAGGGGTAATAGTAACTTGGCTTATTAGTATGCTGATCCGTCGAACAATTCCGAAATTTAACTCACGTTACTCTCAGTTTCCTTGACTCAATTTCATTCATAAGTAAAATATTTTCACTATAGGCTTCGCAGTGCATAATCGCTGTGTAAGAGAAAGTACGTATGAAAACTTACAGAAATTTGTCGCACTGTTAGCAACATTTGTTATTCCGCCTATAAGAGTAGTGGCAGGATTAACTGAGAAGACTATATTGCAAAATCCAAGAACTAAAATTGACATAAAATTTTGTGTCATCTTTGAAAACCACATTTTAATTATTATAGTTTCAACAATATTCTGCAAACACAAGACCGATCCGCACTCAACTGATCAGGAAGGTAGACTGACAAGCTGAAAAACACGGCAATGTGACTATGCCTGAGTATGTATGAGTTCAGATTCTACGCGAGAGTAACGTATTTGTTCCTCTATGTATACAACTATAGATATATAACAATACAAAAAAGTAGGGTCTTTCCATTAACAAAACTAGAATTGTTATTGTTTTGTGCTGTTTATAATCATTACTCAATTTATATAACTTCCTCCAGCAAGAGTTTAATAGTTTAATATTAATACACGCGACTGAATGAAACTTTTAGCACCTTTTTATTAATTTCTTGTCTGAATTTATCATTCAAGAACAGCGAATTTTGTATTAATTATTATATTTGTCTTCATGTAGAATCTAACATTTATTCATCAAATTCTAAGAAAGTCAATGAGGAACATTATACATTGCTTAAAATTATACACATATAAGTTAATTATTATTCAGAGTAATCTATATAAACTTTGCAAAAGCTTAGTCATAAACGTACAAAAAAGGAAAATCCACGTATGTAGATTATTGTTGGTCAACCGGTCATGGTCAATGTCTGTTGTAGATGACGTATATTTACAAAAAAAATTCTTAGAAGAATTATTATCACAAGAAGCATCTGAATTTGACTTCATACACCTTTGTAGTATATTAGACTGTAGGAAATTTATCTTTATCGTGAGAACTTTGAACTTGGGAGGTATTATAACAATTGTAACATATATTATTTATGACCACTTCCTGCTTTTTTAAAATACTTTTTCAAAGAAGAAAAATTATTTTCTTGAACCGTCAAGAATTGACGGTTCTGCATAATATTTTGCATAAATATCCTTATATTTTCCATTTGTGTGCAGTGTATATATGTAATATACTTGTCTAAGTATATGTCGAAAAAATGCTCAAGCCCTGGCCCTCGGGGTATAAATAGCCCCAAATTTACCCTCTTGAAAACCACCCTTAAAATAAAAAAAAATGTCCAAATTGAGGTTTGCAATGATTCCACAAGAAATACGAAAATATATTTCAAATTATTTCAAATTTGGCAAATGGGGGTTGTATAATTCAAATTAGAACTAATTAATTATAACTAACAAAGTATTAACAATTTACGAATATAAGTTTCTTTATTCTTTAGTAGTCAGGAAGTTCTTTAATATTTCGTAATTTGTATGTGATTTAATTTTTACAACCCCTATGTATATATATGAGTGATGTGCTATATTTGAAATAAGTTCTGGGGATTATTCTTTAATATTAAATCACTGGAATATCCTTCGGATATTATTTTGCTGTGAGGAATTTTTTGCAAATTTAAATTTTTGCAACATTTGACTATTTTTTTTCAGTGTGGTAAGAAGAATAAAGAACGCAAAAATAATAAATTTATAGAGATGCGCAAGCGTGCGTTTATAGTATAGAATTCTGCATTGACGCGAGTTAGATGTAACAGTAACGAGATAGGAATTGTTTTTATTCAAAGTAAACCAATTCGATTAAATTAGAGGCCACAAAAGGATTATATGTGCGTCTGAAGTGTAATTTTTCTTTCAAATGTATCAATCATGTATAAAACTCTTGATTACCTGTGCATCCAAATATTAGGGCGGTGTCAGGTTAAGTTTTGAGATAACGCTTATCAGGAAGGTAAGTTATAGACTCATAGTATGATACTGTGTAAATTCAATAATGTTATTTCCAATGAAAATTAAAAATTGTTCCTAAGCATCTCATTAGTGAAATATTATCGTATACAAATATTAAAAATCATTTTTTATTCAGGAAAAGCAAAAATTAGAATCGTATAGACAAATTGACAATTCGTCTAACAAAAATTATGGAGGACGATGAACAAGAAGAACTTAGATGCACTGGAAGCGATGTTGAAATAGAGGAGTATACAGATACGGAAGAGTTACCACACACTACTTATCAAAATTCAGAAAAAAGTCCTTCCTGGCAGAAATTCAATTTCATTTTCACACTTATTGTCGTTATTGTTTCAGTTACTACGATCGTAATTGTTTTTCCCCTTTATCTCGAAAGTGTGAGCACAATTTCTAATGGCTATTCAAGTAAGAACTTATCTGATTTAAAAAATATAACTTGAGACTATTAAGATGAATATCTACATTTATTTAATATGTATCTCTCGTTTTCAGCTCTTTTATTTACCGCCTTTGGTTCGGTTTGTATTCTGGCCGTGTTATGTTTCCTCAAAGAAAAAGTTTCGCCAACGCCAATTCCAATTCCTTGCAGCACTAGAATCGAAATACCACGCAATGTTCTTTTGAAAATAAGTTTTCTGTATGCAACTGCAGGGATTCTAATCGGTCTCTCCTTGGATCAGAATAGAGTTCTTTGTCACCTGCAGGATCCAATAAAAGGGATCATTCTCGTCTTTTCTCTCATTTATTACTTCTTTTTCTGCCGAAAAAGTAAGTACAATCAAATGATTTATTTTACTTAATCTCTATTTTAATAACTATATTTATAATTCATTATTTTTCAGTGATGAGTCTCCAACGCATATTTTCTAGTACGACTATTATCGTGGGACTATTCATAAGTGTGGATTATGGTCTTTGCGACGAATTTCGCTGCAGAGGAAGAGAAGTTTCTGCCCATACAATGTCCATGAGAGGATCGTGGGGAATTCGAGCTGTGTGGACTTTTGTTTATGTTATTGCTCTTGCCGTATTTGCAATGTTCTTCACCATTCTGGAAAGACTCTTCACAGTCGGGGTAGAGTATTTACTTTCACTGGTACTGAGTAGTTTAAAGCGATGATAAATCTTGATTTAAATAATTTACTTTTATTTTACGTTTATTAATGTGTGTTTTCATTGCAGAATACCAGTCCTCTTTTACCAACGAGTCACAGCAACTTTTTACATACGGTATCAAGATTGGTATCTTCTCGTGATATCAGACGAAGGGGAACAGATGAAGATGGTGGTAGATTATTACACGTAACAGATCCGACAACAATAAAACCTAAGAGTTATCCAAAACCACCAGTGCTACGAACACTTTTGGATATACACGTATACACTTTCTTTACTATTTTGGCTTTTACCTGGATTGACACTTTGCCAGGGATTGGAAGAGTGAGCATTGTTAAGAGAGTACTAATTCAAATGCAATTTCGAATTGTTTTTTATTAATAATGGCATAACTATTTCCAGGGACTTCCACCTAAAGATTTATATCGAACTATTAAGTATGGCTTAATGTGTCATATCAAGGGAAGCAGCTCTTGTGCGAGTGTGTCTGGTTACGCTTGGACCTTCCTTTTAGCCTACGTCACATTTGCAATTTCAATTTTAAATTTTCTCTTCATGTGCGAAAGCGCTGTTTTCAGTGTGGCAGCAACAACTGTTTCATTACCCTTGTCAGGTATTTTCTGGAGTATCTACAAAATGGATGTGGGCGTTAATGGAGGTAAAAAATGACAATTGCATATATTAGAATAACGATTTCCTATTGTCGTCCAGTTATAATAATAATGTCCTTATTATTTAGGTTCGATTGCTTGGTCTCCAGGAGTCACAGGAGAATTAATATGCGCTCTTCTTGGTCTGCCTGTAGTTCTTCTCGGTCTGGGGTTGTTAACAAAAGCCCATTTGAAAGAAACTTTGCCACCTTATCAGATGATCCAATCAGCAAATATTCAGAGCGAACCCTTTTGTAGGTGAATCATTTAAATCTTTTAGTTTCTTTTAATAAAATCTTCAGCGCAAAGTAATTTAACGAAAAACATAATCCGCCCAAACTGAGTAGATGAATATGCTCTGAAATTTTGAGAACGGTTCCGGATTTTTCTTTGAAAACTTATCTGCTTATTATCAAATGTTGTGCTTCCCGAAACCGCCAAAATCCAAAAAAGTGTGATCGTCACTCGGAAAAGTTGTTTTGTTGGAGTTCCATGAATGTCAACAAAATATAGAAATAATACTATAAACAGAAATAATTATATGTATCTCTGGTGGAAAGACAAAAGTTCTTCAAAGACGTTTTTTAGAAATTGAGATTACATGCCTTTTCACCACAGATATATTAAATAGTCGTTAATTAGTTTGCGTTTATAATCAGATAGATTTATTATTTATTGAAAGTATATACATATGTTTAATGTTACTGTGTAACTTTGCAGTTTACTTATCTTTAAGTAGACACAACAGATTAGGTGTTATTTATATTTGTTTCTATATACATGAAAAAATTGCACGTTCTTTAAGCAAGCAAAAATAGAAAAAAATACTTTGAATAAGCAAATAAGATTAAAAAAACAAGTTTCCTACACAGTATCAACTATAACGTCCGTTTTCCAACAAGTTATTGCATTTAAGCAATATTATATTTTATTTTGATAACAAAATATTACAATTTTACAAGTATAGTTATATCGCATCATGCGTTTTATTTTTTAATGTACTTATTAAAGGCTGTAGAAAATTAAGAGATAAAGTACTTTTAAGAAAATCAAGTTTAAAAATGATTAGTTGAAGAATAATTAATAATAACTAATAAGGTTGGCAATTGTAATTAATGGATTAATCCTTGAAGTAATTTGATTGGAAAAATAGAAACCGATGATTTTTCTTCTTACGTACATTTTACTACGTGCTTGTTTTCCTAACGAAAACATACTATATGCCAAAAGTGACAAATATTAGTGCAAAATATATTATAAATATTTTATCATAGATATCAATGAATGCTCAATAATGTGCGCAAATATTTTTGCAAGTATTTAAAATTTGACGTTCTTACAGTTAATTAGAGGTTTAGTTTTGGACATGTTCGTATATCATTATAATTTTGAAGTGATAATTGAATTATTAAATTAGCAGCTTTTTACTGTATAGTGATTAAATAATAGTGATTTTTATCTCTAAAATATACTAGCCATAAATTTACTGTAAGTCTGATTGTGTATTAAGCGACGAAGATAAACGAGAATCAAGTTCATGTATGTTAGGGATAAAAATAAAAATAGAATTAAAGTTTATTTCAAGTATTACATATCTATATATAGAAGACACATACAAATTAAGAGACCTTTAGAAGCCCTTAACAGTATACGAATAAAAGAACAAGACAAAAGAAGATTCATTTGTATTATGTATTTAATTCGAAACCATTTTTAATTATTGCTGGAATAATTTTCAATTTTTTCACAATTTTGGTTTACATAATCTCTGTGAAAAATTTCTTAAAGTTGTTTTCAAATTTTTGCAAAAAATGCAATGATTGAATTTTGAAATTGCGAAATTTGACAGTTCAATTAAAATTATAAATAGAAGCAGGGCTGTAGGAAGACGTGGGTAGTACTACCCACCCTAAATTTACTACCCACGCTTAAATTTCATTTAAAAAATCCGAAAATTTTTTAGAGCGTTCTGATATACTTATATATATACAATTTATTTGCGAAATTATAAAACACCCCCCCCCCCTGGTCGATCACCCACTAAAAAAATACGTTCCGCCGGCCCTGAATAGAAGAAAAAGTATTTACAAAGTTTAATCTTTGTTTTAATAATTTGAATTCAATTTTTGAATAAATATACGGTTTTTTTTTGTTTAACCAGTTCAAACGATAAGTAAGGAATTGAGTTTATCTCCGTCTGCTAATTACGTCGTGATCGCGATTCCCATCATAATCGTCGTCGACTCGTCGGTCGGTGGTTGAAGATTTTTATTTTCGCCACGTGTGTGGACTCAACTGACACGCAAATGCATGAGTTTAACTGATTTATTTGCATTGCCCGTTTTACGGAGGCATGCCGAAAGTTTAAAAATAAATGGAAGTTTATCATGTATGCGATTACAAAGTTTTGCAAGAAAACGTGCGGTATTTTTCGGAGTTTCATTCAGTATCTTAATTGAATGACGAAGTTTCAGTATCGGTGTCCCAAGTTAAATTGATATTGTGATTATTGTGATCGTTGTGAACGTCTTAAGTAAAACGTTTAAAGAATTTGGACATTGTTTTTGAAGTATTCTTTGAAAAGGAACATAACCTATAAATCACGTTGTGCGAGGGCAAAGTGCTATAGTTTTTTTTGCGACTCAGTTATTTTTATGGGTGTACCCTTCGTGCTGTTGTTGTTAGCTAAAATTTTCGCAAAATAGATTGCGACGTTATCATTCTGTATGCTAAATACGTCAATCGAATGGCAAAAAAGTCACTGTTCGTATATGCAAATACGAAAAGAGAATGAAAAAAAAGTTCGCGGTCAAATCACGTTGATGTGTGCAATCCTAATTCGATATCGTATAAGTTTAGTAAGTAAAACAACGTTTCTTTAAATTAGTTTTAGCAATTAGGATGTTTCATCTTATACACATCTTATAGTTGTGTAACTGCACTTGTTTTGAAGAGTAAACAAATTTTACAAGGTTTCTGAATGAGACCACTTGTAAATCTAGTACTGCCATTTAAAATGCATTTGAAAAGAATCTAATTTAATTGATTTATAATGCATTATACGACATTGATTTTGTCATACATTTGTAATTCTAATCATTTTAATAGAGTCGAAATTATAACCTCAATTATTGGTTTATAGACTGCATGCATATGTCTTTAAAATATAATAGCTGAAATAAATTATACTAATTATTAAAAGCCAATACTTAGAAGAATATTAATATTCCTTAGTAAGCAAGTATTTTAGATTTTGATAAGTAAACGCAGGCTACAATAATTTTAATTCGTTTTAAATCGGCTCATTTCTCAATGCTCATACTATAAACGCATACTCACTTATGTAATTAATTGGATTTAAAGAAATATCAGTATCTATTTTCTAATCGTAAATAACATGTAGTAATAAGGAAAGATGTTATGAAAATCACAATGTTTTGAATGAAATACTATATTTAGTTAATATCTGCATGAGTAGTTACTTTAGTTAATCAATTATCATTTATATTCAACAGATTCTGAAGCAAGGCATGTGAATATTTATTCAATAAAAGATATGTTGGTACAGAGGCCTTAAAGTGAGATGTCCCGCAGCCTGCCAGATAGAGTGGCAGGGCTTTACTATGCCCACGGCCTATTTTGTTCATCTCATCCTATTGTTGTGATTTCATTTGCCATCTCTGTTATATTATTATGCAGGTTAGTATATCGAATATAAACTCTATTGTAAATTAAAATCAGTAATTATTGAGAATTAATAAAAATATTCCCCTTTATTTACAGCTATCCATTGGTAAATCTTCCAATGCCTGGGAATGCGCCCAAAATTATTGTCAATCACACTTCTGTGCCTACAAACGGTTCAAAAAGTTCCGACCTTTATGTACAGCAAGTGGTACTTCGGGTTGGGGTGGTACCATGGAAAGAAGATTTATCTTTAATGGATGCCTTTCGAGGCCCCCTTTCTGAAATTTTTAATCTTTTAGAAGTTATACAAAATTACCAAGATCAAGAAACGTGAGTACAAATTCAATTAAAAAATTGTAATTACTAACTCTAACAACAAATTATATTTTTCTATTATTATTATTGCAGCCAAAAATCCCTTAGTCAAGTTTGCTTACATATAGAAGCAGTGAAGAAACGAAATTTCAAAAAGCCAGAAGTTTTACCTGAATACAATTGTCTTGTACTGTCCCCTGCAAATTTTTGGGAAGGAAGCATTGAATCTTTTAATAAAGACACAAATTTAATTGGCACTATATTTTCTTACCAGGTAAAAGCTCAAGTTGCATATTTTCTCTGACGCAGATTGTAATTTGTTTGTAAAACTGCATTTTCATGTTTAACATTATTCTTTATTTCAATAGAGCCTACAAAAGGGAAAAATAAGTATATCTGAAATGCTGTTTGGAATGAGTTTAAAGGAAACAGGAGTCAAGAGATATCCTATTCGTACTAGGCAGAGAGTTCTGC
This sequence comes from Synergus umbraculus, assembly GCA_900474325.1. NCBI lineage: Eukaryota > Metazoa > Arthropoda > Insecta > Hymenoptera > Cynipidae > Synergus > Synergus umbraculus. The sequence goes on along the minus strand of UCOK01006162.1, from coordinate 31,098 downwards.
AGTATGCAGTTACTATATTTTTAAAAGATCACTCTCATACGTTCGTAGATGGCTTAAAACATCGTCTGGCAACCTATTATCCTCTTCACCAGTCAGAAGAAAAAAATGTCTCTAGCACCAATCATAACGATGAGGCATTACACATACTTTATCCCGGTGAATTTAACTACAGTGATTTCTTTCCGTTGACCATGACATTTCTTTCTTTATTCGTTTACGTGTACTTCTCAGTGAGAAAAATAGAATTAGTAAAATCAAAGTTTGGAATGGCCTTTAGTGCTACTGTTACTGTGATATCTTCACTTGCAATGACTGTTGGCGTATGTTTCTTTTTCGGATTAACTTTAAGTTTGAGTGGAAAAGAAGTGTTTCCTTACTTAGTGATCATCGTCGGGTTAGAAAATGTTTTAGTTTTAACCAAAAGTGTAGTCAGTACTCCCTCGAATTTAGATGTGAAAATCCGCGTTGCACAAGGATTATCAAAAGAAGGATGGTCGATAACTAAAAATCTACTGACTGAAGTCACCATTCTGACTATTGGATTATTTACGTTTGTGCCCGCAATTCAGGAATTTTGTATATTTGCCATCGTGGGTCTTCTGAACGACTTCTTCCTGCAAATGGTATTCTTTTCAACCATTCTTGCGATTGATATTAAGAGGACTGAGTTTTCTAACGAAAATTCAAAATACCACTTCTCAAACGATCCATCCTTGCGTAAACAACCTTTCACAACAACTATTTCTAACAAGAAGCCAAACATATTTCGATCCAAGTCTCATCCAAGATTAAATGGCATAGCAGGTCCAACGAATGTGATAGCTCCAAATAATCAAAACACAACGCCTCTGGTCAAAATTCCTAAGCGTCTCAAGTTAGTACACTTTTGGGCTAGGACTAGGATATTTCAGCGGGCATTTATGGTTTGGATGGTTGTTTGGATTAGTATGATCATTTATAATTCTGGTATTATTGAACATGTGATTCATTTGAGCGATACACTTAAACAAGAATCTGACATCGATGGATATGCAATAGAAAGATCTCAAGTTTTGGATAATTACATTGAGATTAGTACAGTAAAACCCGTTCTAACTTCTTCGACGACCTCGGCAACTAATCACTTGAATGATCAGGTATGTTATATTGTAAGTGAATTTGGACATTTTAATTAATTAATAAGAAGCAACTAACGGAATCATGTTTCTGTTACAGAGTCCTACAACAAATAATATTACCGAAGAATTAAATAAGTTACGACCTGTTGATTTTCCTCCCTGGAATCGTCTCTCTTTATATCACTGGTCTTCGATTCTTTCTATGTATAATATATCAGTGGCAGGCAAACAAATGACAATACTTCCCACTATCAAACTATCATATGCAGTTAGTCCCCAAGTAGTCAAACAAATCAGCAATCCAAATGATATTCAACAATTTCAGTGGCAAAGCTTTGCAACTGCTGCTCTCGATCCTCTTGATTTTTCAGGTACTTACTTTTAAAATAATTTGTAAGGTGTAAGTGTTCGAGATTCCAGCTGAATCTATATTTTAAAATTTCAGATATGGAACTGCCAACTAGGTCTGACGGTCGTGGTTTCAAAACTGATGCACCGTTTATACCAACTAGTCCAATGGAAATATTTCTAGCTGCGTTACTTTGTTCCATAAGTGTTGTAGTGGTAGCTTACACAATGGTAGTTTTGTACCGATGTATTTGCACAAGAAATTACGCTGAATGGAGAGCTAGTTGGCATCAGCAAGAAAAAGCATCTGATTCTGCTACACAACTTGTGCTTGAAGCTGTTCCAATGGTTCTTGAAGGTCACGTACAGGAAGTTGAATGTATTGCTACGGATGGAAATACTGTCGCTAGTAGTTGCCTATCTGGTCATATTAGAGTTTGGGATACAATATCAGGCGAGCAATTAGCACACGTTGATCGGCGACAATTTTTCAGTAGTCCTCAGAAAGATTTGACTAATTCAACGCAGGATCAGGATGAATTAATGTCGGATTACGAAAGTGGCTCTCCGCCATCGAGAGGTGAAATGGAAATTGTAAATTCACATGGTTTTTATTCTTCTTCTCCGGCTACTCATAAACGTAAATCTTCTCCTGGATCATCTAACCGGAAAACAAATGAAAGATCTGTGAACAAGAGAAATTCAATGGGAAATACATCGGAATATGATTATCAGATTCACGAACTTTCAGCATATAATCGAAAATCTAAGAATCAAACATTTGACCTTCCAGATTTAAAACCAGCTATCAACACCAAATTTTCATCAATGAAATATTCCCCTATGCAAAAAAATTATAATGAGGGATTCGATTATGGGGACCAGTATAAACAGATTTTTGAAGAGCACAAGAAATTAAAAGAGTTGCAAAGGTGCGATAGTATTGAACAAACAAGCCAAAGTTTATCGAGATTAAATTTAAATGATAGCTTTGGTTCCTTAAGTACTGATAAAACTATACAGTTGTCTCAACCTGTACCTATAATATGGTGCATGGATTATCAAGAAAATCTGATTGTAGTCGGTTGTTCGAATGGTACTTTAGAATTCTGGGAAGGTACAACTGGAAGATTTAAATGTTTATTTGACGATGGATCAGGTCTGGGAATTTCTGCTGTGAAATTCGTTGGGAACAGGGTAATCGTAGCTAAATTAAACGGATCACTAGACTTTTTGCAATTAGAGAGTTATAGCGAGGGACAACAAATAGATTGGGGTTTCACGTCGTTCAGAAGGAGTAAGTAATTAAAATTAATTTCATCATGATAAATCAGTTCATTTTAAGAAGTTTCTTATAAAATGTATACCTTTTTAGCACATGTAAGAACGGGAAGTGCAGGATCACCAATGGATATAAATAATGCTGCACAGCCCGAAGAGGATTTGCGTTGTATAAAATTGTGTTCTCACAGGGCACATCAACAAGTGATAACTGTACTCGATAGTGAGGGTGGCCGAGTTTTAACAGGAAGTCAAGATCACACTATAAAAGTATATAGGTATGTGAAAATATTTGTAAAATTAAAAGTGAATTTTATTTTTCGATAAACAAACGGAAAATTATTGGGAACTTGTTTCTTAAATTTTAATTTCTTTTAAAAACTTTGTTTTGATTTTTTTACAGGGTTGAAGATCAGCTTCCTTTGTATACTTTACACGGTCATTGCGGTCCCATATCGTGTCTTTTTATAGACAGAATTAATCCTATGACTTCAGGAAGTGGATCTCAAGATGGATTGCTTTGTGTTTGGGATCTCTTAACTGGTATAAGTTGCTAGAAGTTTCGATATCAATTTTGTAGGATAATCTGTTCTTATACAAGCTTTCTTTTCTAGGAACATGTATGTACAGCATCCAGGCTCACGATGGTGGTGTGGCTTCAATCACATGTTCTGCTTCCTACGTTATTAGCATCGGTGTCGATGAAAAATTGTGCGTTTGGGAACGGTTTCAAGGACATTTGCTACATGCATTGCCATCTCAAAGAACATCCTTCTGTTTGCAACTAGTTATGTTAACTCATCACCTACTTATAACAAGTAATCAGGTGAGTTGAAATAGTTTTATTTAATTCTGAACAAATATACAAATAATATATTTAATAACAATATTGCTCCAGGGTTCGTTAGTTATTTGGGATGTCAGAACTGGTGTACCTGTTCGAGAAGTGAGATTAGGACACAAGGATGATAGTGTCTTTATAAAGCAAATGGTGCCCCTTCGAGATAGTGTGATATGTGATTTTGGAAGGCAGTTAAGAATAGTCAGATTTCCTCTTGTTACTGACAAGTTAGACTAAGTGTTGTTTTAAAATTTTTGCGAAATCCACATAAAACTTTATCTTCCAAAGTTATTGAAACTACAGGTAGAAATCGTGAAACTTGAAGTTTCGTACATCGAAATCGAGGCTATTATAAGGTTAGTCTCGTATGTTTAAGTTTTTACTTTTTGAGTTGAAAAGTTAGCATTGTTTTTTTTAAATATGGAACTAATGTTAATTCATTTTATTTTTCACAGTCAGATAACATAGAACGAAATTATATGAGAGGAGAGTTGTGAACTGAAATTCCTCATTTTCATATTCACAGTAAGGTTTATTAATTTCTCCAAGTTTGATCAATTTTAATTTATTTAGGCGCAAAATCAATTGGCAATTACAATTAATCAAACTTATTTTCTATATTCAAAGGAGCATTTCCAAATTTGAAACATATAAATGCAAAATTGTTGAGCCTGGAGTTGTATTTATATTTAGAGAATAGAAAAATCAAGATTCGTTTATTGTTTACATCTCGTATAAATTTATTCCAGGTGAACTCAGGACTTAAATTTAATGTGCCATTGATTCATTAAATATTTTCCTTAAGTTTACATTTAATTTACATTTAATAGAAATAAATTCAGGACTTAACATTTTTCACAAATAATTGTAATATATTTTGCATTTTTTTATTATATACCAGTGATTTTTTATAACGCAGAATGAAACTGCTTAAAAATGATTAGTCGTCTTGTAGTTAGTGAGAACTCTCATATTTCATATTTAAAGTATACTTATGTAATTACGTATTTATATTAATTCAATTATTAGGACAAATTTGCAAAATATTGCTGCATAGATGTTTCAATATTTGGAAAGGCAAGTAGTTTTGATTTTCGAAAGCTCGGCTGGAATCAAAAATTCGACGAAAGAATATAACAATATTTATTGAATTTTATGGTTTTCAACTGTAATGATCACCTAGCATTAAATTTGAAATCTCACTTATGTTTACTAGTATTTTAATTAATTTTCAAATCATCGCTTTTGAATGGAAATGTAATAATTTAACATATGAAGATGTATGTACGTTATTAATTATTATATTATTAACGTTTTTCATGGGGCTTTTATTTTTTTCAAAAATTTTTTTCCCATTAGCTTAGATATTATTTTTTATAGATTTAATAAAATTAAATATTGAAATTTAAAATGTTACTGCATGGAAAAATCGGACGTAAAGACGTGCCTTGGAATACAAAATAGAAGTATGCAAATAAATTATAAATGATGATGTGTGAAGCTGTCTGCGTAATTGCTTGAAATATGTAGCGAAAAAATTTCTCATTTTTCAAAGAAATTAAATTATTGTTAATACGAAAAAGACTGCATTGTGTTGTGTACATCTCGTTACAGAGAAAATAAACAAACTGCAAACTAATTAAGTAGTAAGGCAATTCTACGAAGAGTTTCTAATTCTAATTGGGATCAATCATATTATTAAAGAAAATAGTTCACATGGATTTGTTACTCTCTGAGACTACTTAATTAATATACAACGAAGATCGAAAATTATTTTTGAATTATTTTCTAGCAGAGATCAATGAAAAATAGTTAAACACTAATCTTCATTTACATTGCCATACAATGTCTGCAGCTTATCAGATTACATTCAATGAGTTTTGGCACGAAAGAAATATCTTCGGGAATTTCATTACATATTCCTTGCAAAACAGAATTTTAAGTACCATAGTATCTTTCTAAGTAAAACGCCTATGATACAGTCGGCAAACTGGTACACTAGTTAAACAAATAATGGACAAATAAACGGATTACCTGGAAATTATATTATCCGACGCTCTTTTCTTTGGAAAACAATGTGGCGGATTATGCAAGTTCTCTTGGAGGAAATTAACAAAATGATTCTACGTACAAATATGATTGTTTAAAACAATATGTATCATCCATCCACAGAATTGTGATTCAATGAAGATAAAGAAGGAAATAGGAGATTATATTGGAGGATTAAATATACCTACTGGAAAAATTGCACGGTTATTGAACCCCTGCGCATCACGGCATTAAATCATATATATATATATATATGTCAAACAGACGTCAATCGCAGTCTAATCTACAGGTAGTTGAATCCAAATTGTTATTAAAAGCCCTATAAATAGCTATTGCTCGATTGCCTTCACTAGATTCTTTGTTTCGATTTATCAGATTTATTCACTGTAACAGGTTTATTTCTTATCTTATTTTTTATTAAAGATTGAAATATCAGTATTAAAAATAATATAAATAAGAAATAAATTCAACAAGTGGATGATTAATTAATGTACATGTAATTAACTTAAATTTTAATTGTGCTTTGTATATTAATACAGTTTTTATCCTGATAATTAAGGGCATTTTGTAAGAAGAGTTGCAAGCCATTGGGATTGAATCATAGATTTGCATCTTGTCATTGTTAACCCACAAGCCCTCTGTGATAATTCAGAAAATTAGGTCATATCCGTTTCTGCTGTAAGTATTGCACCTATTTCATTAAGAAATCTGAATAAAATTCAAGGTATTTATTGCGATTGAAAATTTCACAGAACAATAAAAGATGATAATAATTTAGTTGAAGATAATGACAAGGAAAAATATTAAGAACAGACGTACATAGTTAAGCTCGGAAGTGCGTTATAACGATCATCTAAGCTGCTTTTGTAGAATCGCATATCATATAAACGCGTGTAACTTTGTACATTCGCGATTGCGAGATACAGATTTTTATTCCAATTTAATAAAATTTTAATAAAAACGCGGAATGCTTTAATCGTCAGAAAAAGTCATCCAGCGATAACTCAATTTTCCTTTAGTCTCAGGGATTTAATACTTTATATTTATATAAATAAATTATTGATTCCTTTGGAATGCTTTCAAGCATGTATTGAGAGAAATCTTATTAATCATAACTTAATTATCGGTTATTTATGATTACCCTGATGTGTGTTGCATTATCATATTTTTTGTTAATAATATTTCAAGACTAAAGAATTCAAACAGAAGGACAACAAAAGTAAGACCTGGATAATGTTATCAATGTTAAATTATGCATTGCAAACCATTATGCATTTCTTAAATCGAGGATTAAGGCATTTATGGCGATAAATCTATAATGCGCTGTGGCATATCAAAAATGCATAAACGTCATATTACATCATGACTTTAGACAGTCTGTCTAGCTGCGGGTAGACACTTGATGATTTGTAAAATCTTATCTAATCATAGGTCGTATGTGCCCTATTCTAAAACATTAATCTGCGAAACATTGTATGCCGTTTATAATCATGTCGTATAATAATTTGTAACTTGATTAGAATCTTGATATAATTTATTGAAGCAAGTCTGACTTTGCGGAAATTGATTAAATTCTCTAATCACTTATGCATTCTTTCTGCACTTATCTCTTTAATTAGCTGTGAGTTCTATCTTTTGTGATAAATAACTCGTCAAATTATTATATTATTATTAGAAGTATGTCAATCTTAGTCGCGTTATTATTTGAATATCGAATTCCTGTTTCGTCTGATCGAATCACAGAAATTCTATTATAAAAAAATGACAATCTACTTGATCAAGTAACAATACTGGTTATAAGAAATTTAAAATTGCAGTATTCTGGGCAGTGTACTACGAGGTTGAAAATTAAGTGGGGAGCTGTCTCAGAGTGGGAGGAACAGAAAGTAAAACTTAAGTTTACTTTCGAATGGAGGATGGGGCTCCTGTCATTCCACCAGCAGTCTCTGGACAAATTTGTAAACGAAAAAAATTAGGTCTGATTATTTCTTCTTTTTCTTAACTCAACTCGCATGTCAGCTAAAAAAGGAATTAGTTTTCCCGAAGAAATTGATTGCAAAAAGTATTGTTTTTAGAACGCGAAACTTTGCGCGCGAAACAAAGTTTCAATTTGAAGCCTGTGGAAATTTCTGCGTGGTGTAGAAAAAAGAAATGTTCCTTGATCTTCAACTTTAACTAAATTCAAAACACGTCGGTGAAAGAGGCGGTGACAGCATTTTAATTGAAGAGGACCACTGTGATTTTTTCTGTGCTTAATACTAATTTTCCCACACACTGAAATGACTCAAGAGGAAACTTTCGAAACTGTTACCAGGTAGATATTTTTTTCCTATATTTAAATTTTTGGCATTACAAAAAAATTTTCCTGTACGAATATTGGTGATAAATATAGTTATTGAGTTAATGTTATCAAGAGGCAATTTAAATTATATCTTTAAATGTAATTGTATGTATAAATTTTTTTGTCTCGTATAGGAGTTCTCAATATTCTATCAAGTAAAATTTACGTAGTGATAATTATTGATAAGTTTTTCCATTTATATTTTGACATTCATCATGTTTCAAATCTCGTTATTTGAGATTTGGTATTGGGAATTAGTTTTATCATCAGGTCAAATAGCACAAGATGAGAATCTGTCTCATAAACATTGACTTAATAATATCTCTACCAATAATAATGGTCAGCGCGTGCATTATAACGTTAACTTTTTTCGTGAGACGTCCTGTGATTAAAAATCTTAGATTAAATGTTAAAGAATACATTTACAAAATTGATTAAATCATTTCGTTCTTTTTATAATACTTAATAAAAAATCATATATTTGGTCTATGACGAGTAACATAATCATAAATATCGTTTGATAAGATAAGTAAATTGCAAATCCTTATCATTCCAAAAATATAATTTGTTTATTCACTGAAAAAAATGTCAATATACTGAAATAAAAATAAATAGGGTATAAATATACCCTTACTATTTTATTTGTTTAAAACAGTGCTGGTTATCTTAATCAGAATTTCTAGTTTATACAACTTGAATGCTGGTTACATCAATTAAAAACATAATAAGGGCATAAATCCTAATAATAACCATAATTCTAGTTAACTTAACCACACGTTTTTCTGAGTGTAGAGCGTAACTTATTCTACAACACTTTGTGCACTAATTATTTTCAGTTTACCAGATAAAAAAAAAACGAAAAATCATTTAAACGATAGTCATAATTATCTTATAGTCACTTTTATCTCTGATTACATTGTTTCTAATTTAAAAACGGTAATCTCTTTTCGTTTTTTTCAATAATTTTTTATTGTTATATACTTTAAAAAATAATTAGTAATAATAATAATGTATAATAATTATTTGTACCTTAAAGTCAGGTAAATTGAAGATTTACACTTGCATGCCTATGTTGATGGCCCACTTTATTCGTAATGTGTCTGCTGCTTTGTAATATAGAAGAGTGGTTATTATGCGTTTAATGTCCTCGTTGCAATAGACGTGAATCAAGTGAATGTACTTTTACAAACTGATATTGAGTGAATCCTCTGACCTTCGAGATGATTGCTATATTCTCATTATTTTCTTTCCTTATTATTTATATTATAGAATTTGCTAATAAATCAAAATTTTCGCCATTAAAGTACATGGTTTCGCTTTCCGGCTTTTCTATATCACCACGTGCATCGCATCCAGTCTGATTACATCACAGCCATTAACCGGTTCCATGGATAATACTTATGTTTTTTTATATATTTCAGCACTAAAATTGTTCCCTTTCACCAGGATTTTTTAAAGAGTCGTAATCAATACAGTAATTTGCCAATATTTTTTGAAAAACTAAAATAAATCTCATCAATGTTTTAACTGGAATAAATCATCGTAATTAATGATAATTACCGGAAATTATGATTCGCTATACAGATTAGGACTAACTGTGATCAAATGTGATATCGAGTGCCGCTGACTATTTACAGAGTGGCCTTTTCAAAGGCCACGATTTCTAGGGTCTGACCTAGACGAAAATATCCTTGATTAAAAATAGTGTAAATTAAATAGGGAAAAATATTCAGATTAAACTTTGAAATATGTGTTTCTATGTAATTAAATTCTTAAACATTGCTTTTTTCAGTGGAGGGATCAATTGCCTTTAATTGCCTTTAGAGTCTCAATGCGCATCTTCGATTTCAATCACTGCTTCTTTTCAAAGAAACTTGAGTAGTCTTGAAGGTCTTTAAATACTATTAGAACACACGTACGGTCGTAATTTGAGTCATATTACAATGTCTTTCGCTCAGTTTACTGTTGAAGGACATGAGGTGTTTTCTTTAAAATAAATTTTCTATGTTCTATCTTAAATGTTTTATAGCCAGGAAACCTTAGTTCATTGAATGTACTCACTACACGGTTACATAAAATGCAAATTGCAAATAACCGGACGCATAAATACAGGATAACTACCTGTGACACAATTCAATGAAATTACAAAAACAATTTTTCCTTTGAAAAAGTATTTAATTGTATTTCATCAGAAACTATGTAAAATCAAATTTTGTTGCTTTTAGTAATGGCGAAAAGAAGAATCAGGTCAACACGAACGGTCACCTCACTGAACCTCCAGTTTCCCCAATCAAGCAAGCATTGCCACAATGTTTTGCTGTAGCAGCAAAAAATCTACTGCTCATAACTTTTGGTTCCACCATAGGATTCTCGACAATTCTGATCCCAGTACTACAGGAGGGAAATGACATTAAAGTTACTGCCGAGGAATTAACATGGATAAGTTAGTATTATGAGAATTTTTTATTATCGTTTATTTTCATTAATGAGGTTTCGAATTTCTACTGATGGAAGATACTTTTGTTGATAAAACTTGTTAAAACTGGCAAAGTCGTTTTTCAAAGAAGAATTTTTTTTGCTTCATTAAAAAAGGCTAATTTTGATGCTTCTTTTCTGTCCGAGCACAGCTAGAAACCTGTTATGTGCAAAAAAAGTTGTTTTTATAAGGATATTTACTTTAGGTAGTCTCAACCTGTTTCTGGTACCAATTGGTTGTTTCGTAAGCGGTCCCATATCTCAGATTTTGGGTCGAAGGAAAACTATGATGCTGGCCAATTTGCCATTTATATTAGCCTGGATTATGTATCACTATGCGACTAACACCTCAATGTTGTTCGCCTCGTTGGTGATTACTGGATTGACTGGTGGTCTTTTGGAAGCACCTGTGATGACTTATGTGGCTGAAGTAACGCAACCTCACTTAAGGGGAATGCTTTCAGCTACTTCTACTATGTCTGTGATTCTCGGAATTTTTACTCAAATGTTAACTGGCAGTTTGGTCAGTTGGAGAACCACAACGCTTATCAATATTGTGTACCCTTTAATGTGTTTCTTGGCCCTCTGTTTCGTTCCGGAAAGTCCATACTGGCTAGCTGGTAAGCTGATCTGTATGAAACAATTAAACATGTATACATGTTTAATTGTTTCATAAAATCTTTTATGATACCACATTATTTTTTAAAATATGTTTCTGTATATAGGCAAAGGTCGAATGTCAGAATCGGAAAGTGCCTTGTGTTGGCTGCGTGGTTGGGTTTCGCCTGCTCACATAAAACAAGAGTTCCAGCAAATGTGTGAAACTGTTAAAGTTTCACAAACAAACACCATCGGAAAAACAGAAAAAAAAGTTCTGGAACATTACAAGAAGAGAAATTTTTATATTCCATTTATATTGGTATCGACATCATTCTTCATCTCCGCATTTAATGGCTCAATTACCCTTCAGACATTCGCTGTATCAATTTTCGAAGGCTTGAATGCTCCCATAAATAAATACACTGCTACTGTATTTCTTGGTTTGGCAGAGCTAGTAGCTACTATTATCTGTGCTGTTCTTATTCATTTTACTGGTAAAAGGAAGCTGACATTTTTTTCTATCAGTGGTACCTTTTTATGTTTCTTTTTCTCGGCTATCTACGGTTATCGTCTCAATACGAGTGAAATGAATTCAGCAAGTTATACTTGGATACCGACAACCTTAATGATTGGAGCTGCCTTTTTCTCACATGCAGGTATTAGACTCTTGCCTTGGATTTTATCGGGCGAAGTATTTTCGTCTCAGGTACGTGGTATTTCTTAAGATCGTTTGAAAATCTAGTTTAAATAGTTAACATAATAATTTTATGGTTGTAGGTTCGAAGTACCGCAACTGGAATCGCTGGATCGATGTACTATATCTTTAGCTCCATTGCAAATAAAACTTATTTGTATATGAAGGACGGAATGACACTTCCTGGTACATTTGTATTCAGTGCATGTATTAATTTAGCCGGTCTTATCATTTTATATTTCATTTTACCCGAGACAGAAGGACGAACTCTGAAAGAGATAGAAGAACACTTTTCTGGAATTCAAAATTTAAAGCACAGGCCTAAAAAAGAAGAACTTCCATTTAAAGAGAAATGGGCTGCTGCTAATCCTGTTCCAATAAATGATGACATAGAAAGTAAATTTTAGATAAATGAAGTATCTTCCTTTGATAAGAGGTATATACATATCATAAACTTATACCTACTTTAAGGCTTAAGATATATTCATTGAATATTGAAGTATTTGCGTGCGTAAAATATTCAGGGAAAGACAGTAAGACCGTAATTTATAATACGACTGAAAATCATAGTTCATTTTAATACTTTTTTCTTGTGCTATGAAAAATTTAATGAGAGACTTCACAGTCTCTTATATTCTTCTATTTTCCCCTTACATGCATTCATAATTAGTCAGATTTATAACAGTAATAAGTTGTGAAGCCTCTAATTATGATAAATAATTGCCAGTGTACATAGCAAATAATATTTTATAATTAATAACTCTTTGCATAATAATTAATGTATAGATTAGTAGTGAATGTAATTGAAAACTACATTCAGATAAAAATAATCTTGGACGTTTGTTGTGAAAGTGTCAGAAACTTGAAGTATGAATTTCATATGTGTATGAAGTATGCAATGAATTGAATGATTTATGAAAAAACGGGACTGTAATATCATATATGTATACTATCAGGAGCATGTCCAGATTATTCAGTGATTCATGAAAATTAAAACAAAGATCACGTTTTTTGTTTAAAACTTTGAAGATATCTCACACACGTGCGGATAATGACAATTTTTTTGTGGAACTCGAAATCAAGATAAATTCATTTATAGTTATCATAATTTTCATTATGATATTTGACTGGTCCATAAACAATGCTCGTCGTATAGACTTGTTATCATATACAGTAATTTGCACAATATCAATATGAAATGCACATATTCATTTCTTTTGTAAGAATTCATTATGTACCTGGTGTATTTATTTTTTTATTAATTTAAATTTATTGCTATTTTTATATTATTACTCATATATTTCAAAATATTTGTTGCTCCTGTGTGAAACTTCTAGAATTTGGTGTACATATCAATTAAATTTAATTACATTTCAGTAAACTATACATATATTAATTTCCTGTGACGAAAACACATTGTTTTATTGGACGGATTTTTCAATTATTTGAAATATGATAATTTTACTTTTGTATTTTAAGCACTTGACTTGTAATTTATACAAAATGGAAATTACTATATGTACTTGTTGGTAAAATATGCGTAGTTATAAATATTAAGAATGTTTTACTTCTAAGTTTTTCACTATTCATAAAAAAAATTATTTTCATATAATCTTAAGAAATTGGAAAGTTTCATCTATGTACATTGATGACTCATTTTTATCAATTTAAGACTTGTAATGAACAATGATAAAGTCAGATATAAAACAATCTCATGATCGATTGTATTTTATCTATTGAACATTAGAGGTTCCCTTAAATTATTAGTATGTATTACTATTACTTTTATTACATCTTTTAGTTACAAACTATCTTGAAATATTATTAAAAATTGAATTTCGCGTATATTTTTTGAATTTCTTCAAAATTCGATTGTCTTCAACAAAAAAAAATGTAAATTAGATAATAACTTAAGACTGTACATATATTTGAACACTACATTTCTGATTTGACCCACTGCGCCGTGTTTAAAAAAAAATGCCCACAATTGGGGAAAGTGGTGCAACCAGTGGAAAATCGAAAGAACTTTTTCCTGAAAGTTTTTTTTATCCACTGAGCACCTGAAACCGACAGTTTATCGAGTTCGATTCGATCAACAAGTAGGAAGCTGTTGTGGGTGAGCTTTCTTGGCATATATTGATGCGAGTCTGGTTGCGGGTGCGCAGGCGTCATCGGGCAGGATTTGTACGGGCGGGGGTCTTCGAAATGGTCGATATTTTAGATATAGAGGGGACTACAGTGGCGCGAGGCTTTTTCCGAGGACAGTTCAGTCTCCTTATTGCCGCGACTAAAAACCCCGCCAACCCCCCTTGGTTATTAACAATTAAAGATTCTTTGCTGCGCGAATATTGTGAACCGGAGCCTCCAACGTGCAACTGGTTCGGTGTAGTCCGTGGAATTTCTTCGCTGGAGGTACGAATTGTATTGAAGCCTTGTTGCAAACCAAAGCTCGTAAATCGTGTGGGGTTTAGAAAAAGGGAAACTGAAGGGCTAACTCCCCCATTTTGTAAGAGAACAGCGGATTCCTTGGTAGAGCAGTGAATCGATAAACATTTCCCAACACAAATCAATAATCCACTCATTGATCCTCCCCTTGATATTAAAAATTTCATCATTTTACAAAAAAAAACTTATTATCTTTCTTAGTTTTTTCTTTAGTGGAATATGTGGTAGTTGTTAAACTCTTGCTGTCGTGACCGAATTTCCACGGTCGCCTATATTGCCTCTCTCGGTGGGCCAACGGCACGAACACATTGATAAGTCCACTTCCGTCCGACCTGATTTTCAACGTTTTCATACAATCTCCATTAAGAATTTTAAAATCTTATTAAATTCAGAAAGTTTCGTTAATTGTTCAAATCTATAGGCAGAATTTTTCGGTAATGATTCGCGAAAAAAGCTCCACTTGGCAATGACCTTCATTCTCCAAGGAAAATGTATATGTATAAGGCAAGAAATGAGCTTAAATCAAGTTATTGGGGGAGAATGAAATATTCTATATTAAGGTTATTCAAACATTGATTTGTGATTAAGTGTAGATGTGAATTTGTGACATGAAATCGATCGGAAATCGAATAACGCATATTTACCAGCGCAAAGAGAGCATTGATAATACACGTAGCCTCAGAAGCAATCATTTCATGCGCAATCGAGAAAGAAATTGAGTTAATATAGCAATCATAAAAAACAAACTTTCTGGTGATATCGAGTATGATAGTTATGTATATTTTCAAATGATTCATTAAAAAAGTAAATAAGGCCAAGTTTTAGTAATACTATTAATTACTTTTTACCTATTCTAGTACATTTTATTGAACTTTCATTTATATTTGCCTTTTCTCTTGAATTAGAAGCCCCTATGATCGTTAAAACACAGTCAGCGATACATTGACCTGTTGTTCAGAGTCAATGGTATCTCCAGCTTAAATTACCTATTCTCATTTTTTTTAGATACTTTACAAATCATAGTTTAAAAAAATCCATCTTTCAGTTCCCGGTAAAAGAAAACTTGACTAAAAATGATTGTGTATTGAAGTATTTTTGTCTATGCAATTCAAACTGTAAACTTTAGACAATATTGTGAAATTTGTATTTTGGAGAAACATTTTATTCCGCTCAGAAGTTAATCAATAAGAAACCCTCACCGATATAAAAGAAAGCTCGTCCCCGGAGTTAGTATTTATAGTCGTGCTTTCCTTTCCATGCATCTGGTTCATCCTGAAATCGCTTTGTTCACGAACAATGATAATAGGTCATTAGCCATATATAAAAATACTTCTAGTCGCTGATTCTTTATTTTTGTTATGTTGACAAATTTATTATTACACGTTTGAAATGAAAAAATCGTTGACACTTTACATTTTTGACAGAAGCTTGCTTCTCTCATAATTTTATACGAAAAGCAGATAAAGAACTTAATTCTTTTAATTAAGATAACTGTTTAATTCTTGAATCACAATTGAAAACTAATTTTTGTGATCTGGATCAACAAATATTGGAAAGACGTTATTACTTTCCTTGGAGTGAATCGTTTTTCTTTTACGTATTATTCTTCAAGGACGGAACCTAGATTCTTGTTGCTATTTTCATTTCTTCTTTCCATGTACTTTTTGCTCCTTATGACCTCATAGTTAGAGGATCATTTAGGTATTAAAGTACAGGAAGTTAAATTGGTGTAATGAATAACACTTTTCTCCATTCAAAATATTCTCTCACTTTGCTCGAGTTGCAATCCAATTATCCTACAGAGCAATTCACGCACAGTTTCCGTGGCAGCACCGATCGATAATCTCAGTACGTCATAGTGTTCGGAAAACTCGTATAACGTGAATATAAATGAAGAGCGGCAGAAATTGCTTTAGTTTATTATATAAAGGACGATCTTAGACAAATGAAGTGATTTATCGGAATCCTATGCGCAAAGGCACAAATTGTATTAAAAGCTATCAATTTATAATCCCAGGAAATTGTCCTTTTTGCCTATAAATCATCTATTTAAATACAATTAAAAAATTAAAACTATTTTTTCCCATATTGATTTTTATGTAATAAGTTAATTCTCACAGTCGCACGTTTCTTTAAATGAGAATACGACTATGGGTTTATCTTATTCTTTTTCAAGGCGTACAATTGAATGCATGTGCGAGCATTTATGTCAATATGTACGTCAAATAGACGCATATGTATTTCTAACAATTTCTAACATATATGTCAGATAAAAATTATTAAAACTTTGGCATTACGAATTCCTTCACCCTTGGCAAGTATATTTTTTATTTATATTTTTTACTTCCAAACTTTTAATTCATGTCAATAAAATTGGAATAATTATCTAACATGTTTCTAGAAAGTCAAGTTACCATGAAAAAATTAATTTACCTTTGGTATTCACAGGGTGTTCAATCTAAACCTAAGGCAGAATTTCTGAAGCTGGTGTATTTGCTCTGATAAGAAAATGAAAATCTCTTCATTTAATAATTGACCACTGTCCTCTTCTCTTCAATTTTTACCAGTTTTTCTAAAGGCTTAGCTATGAATAATAAAGAGTATACTACTTAATTAGTGTTACTGGTAATTGTAGATAAGACTTTGTCGACATATAAGCGCGCTGGTTTTATCAGCGCCAAAATGGTCAAGGATTCTGCTACTGAAGAAACGAGCTCGACTGTATATCGCCACGTATAATGCCTTCCTCACATTGAATATATCACATAATGCCGTGGTACACGACAGGGGCATCACACGGTTTGAGTTCCTCAGTAATTTATTCAATTAAAACGTTTCTTAACTCTTATTTTTCAAGAATCCGTAAAACCGAATCGATTCCTTATTTTAATCAAAGATAAAGTGAAAAACATATAGATATACATATAATAAAAGAAATATTATGTCCAAGCAAGCTGTCCACGTTAGAGTGAAAGACTCTGTTTTTGAACTCCGTTCGCGGATGTCTCGTATGATGTCGATAGTGGAAATCACCTCTCCGGATTATCATCCGGTACCGGAAAAATCGTGCTTATTCGTGGAGGAGCCCATTTCTGTGTATCGTTTTTCCTAAACCTGAAATCTACGCGAAATACTCAAATATCGTGTGTATCGAGAGTGCGTTCTACAAAAAAGAAAATATTTAAAAAGAAATTTAGGAAAAAAAGGAAGAAAATAAAGAAAAGTGTTATACTTTCTTTTAATCTCTTTGATGAGAATATATTACATATATTTTCATCTTTTTAACGTTACCATGTACCAAATATATGCAAGGTCTAAGTCAACTTGATATATTGTGCTACCAGCTGGTTGTAGTGTTATCATAACTGCTTTATAGTGAGTTGCAGTTTTCACTAACCAAGCTTGCAGTTCCATAAATAAAATTTTCAATTGTTTAACAATGATTTCTTTGTTAAGATAAATTCATTCATTCTTTTGAGAACGCACTTTTTTACGATACTTGTGAATGATGGAAGAAATTGCAAATGTTGAATATTTTTCGGTTTTTAAAAGTTCTTACGATGATAATTATAATAATGTATTAAAATTGAATATTTTCAGATGGCGGGGCAAGATCCAAAATGGCAGAAGGACGCGTCGGACCAAAATTTCGACTACATGTTCAAATTATTGATAATCGGTAACTCTTCCGTTGGCAAAACATCTTTTCTCTTCCGTTATGCCGACGACTCTTTCACCTCGGCCTTCGTTTCCACTGTTGGAATTGACTTCAAAGTGAAAACTGTCTTCAGGAATGACAAAAGGGTCAAGCTACAAATCTGGGTCAGTACAATTTCTCCCATTAAATGTTATTTACATATTCTCTGAATCCCTTGTAGGTATAGCTGTAAAGCAATCAATTTTATTTTTTCCAATGTTTTTTGCAACTCTATATTTGCTCTCATATATATTCTTTCTTTTCAGTGTAACTTTTGTAATGAGAGCTTTTAAAAATTCAAAAAATATGTATTTATATGTATAAGTAAGCTTGTAAGATGTACAATATACATAGGATGAAATAATATTTGAGTAACGATAAGAATGGCATAAATTTTAATTGCATTGTCAGGTGGAAATCTTACAGTACATTATATGGAGTGTTGGTAAGCCAACTTGGAATTCTTGAAGCTGGAAGGAATTTAATAAGAGATCTCTCTTTTCTTTGTAATTATTGTAATCAGAGTTTCTATATAAAGTCTACGTAAACTACAGAAATGTTTCATGATAATTATGATAAATAGTTATATACTAACAAGTTTTTTTTTTATTTTAGGACACGGCGGGCCAGGAGAGATATAGAACGATTACGACGGCCTACTACAGAGGCGCGATGGGCTTTATATTAATGTACGATATCACTAACGAAGATTCGTTT
The DNA here is from genome assembly GCA_900474325.1 of Synergus umbraculus. Lineage (NCBI taxonomy): Eukaryota > Metazoa > Arthropoda > Insecta > Hymenoptera > Cynipidae > Synergus > Synergus umbraculus. The sequence goes on along the minus strand of UCOK01006162.1, from coordinate 12,492 downwards.
AATTCAGTGCAAGACTGGTTGACGCAGATAAAAACTTATTCGTGGGATAATGCTCAGGTTATATTAGTAGGCAACAAGTGCGATATGGAGGATGAGAGGGTTATCAGTTTTGAGAGGGGTAAACAACTTGCAGAACAACTGGGGGTGCAGTTTTTCGAAACCTCTGCGAAAGAGAATGTAAATGTTAAGGTACGATTATTCAAATTTATAACTCCTTTTAACTTATCATTCATTACCTCATATACATTTCTGTTTAAGTCTTCTAGCAACGTAATTATACAAACATCTTTTTCATGTTTGACCAATTTCTTTCACACTTGAAACAATTAACTATGAAAATTGCTCCTTGAGTGGAAAATCACTTCATTGCAAGGTATTCAGATTTTTAAAAACATCACTGCTCTACACACGGTAATATTCTACATTATGTCTGACCATGATATTCCTTTTCCACTTAAAATACACTAGTCAAAATATCTACTTTACATCTAATTAAGATTTAATTGTTCACGGAGAAAAATGGATATTCATCCTAAATATCTAGATATTCATCCTGTTGAGTATCTTAGATAGCTGACATATTCTCAATATCTTAGATACTTGCACTGAGAAAAATGTTTGGCGCCAAATCTTGGTTCTTTCAACAAACTTTTTGTTGAACCAAGAAAATTCATTTGAACCAACAAAATCTCAGTTTTGGTTGAATTAACAAAACTTTGGTTGATTCGACAAAAATTTGGTTGGCACAACCAAAAGTCTTTGTTGCTTTTATAGCAACAAAATTTTTTCTCAGTGTAATCACGCTATTTGAGTATCTAGATATTGAAGTTGAATATCCAGATACTTAATCTGAGCATCTTTAAATGGCTGTCCCATAGTTCAGTATCCAAGATATTGAGTTTGAATATTCATTTTTCTCCGTGTTGGATCCAGCATTTTTATCTCTTGTCTAATGAAATATTGTTTTTTTATGAATTTAGGCGGTCTTCGAGCAATTGGTGGATATAATATGTGACAAAATGAGTGAATCGCTCGACAACGATCCTACCCTAATGGCTGGTGGCGCAGGACCTGCCAAGGGTCAGCGACTTACCGATCAACCGGCCAATACCTCGGACACCAATTGCAACTGCTAAAGTACGAAGCACGCTTTCTTGTGGCGTGCCAATTGATACTGAATTGCTGGTGTAGCTAGTTCACCTTCTTCGTCGTTCCTCCGTTTTTCGTATTTATTTTCGTGCTGATGCGACTCGATGATCGTGAAGGCACTTCAATCCGGCTGCCCGAGCTCAATGGCCATCTCAGTCTACGGATACCATCTAGTTCGCGTCCTGATACGCCACTCTTTGAATCTCACGCGCGAACTCCATCGACAACGTTGACATGCACAACAATACTTTTTTAAGCTCGGGCATCCGAAATCGGCGATGTCGAAATGATGTTAAATAGGATTATGTGCCGGCTGAAGTAATAAGGAGGAAGACGAATAGAGTCTTCGTTTTTGTACGTTTAAAAAAAAGTATCATGGCGCAAAGTCTTCTTTCGCCTTTCACCCTTTGAAACGTATACTCTACGTTTCTCAATAGGAACATTTTTTCAAACACGAAATCAGATTATCTGCACAAGCGTGTGTTATGAAACAAATTTGATTTGCTTTGATTTACATTTAAAATAAACAATGAAACTTTGTCTTTTGGAGAATTGAACTTTTAACGAACTAATTTTACGGACATTCCGTATAAATTAGTCTTCATTCTACATACGCGGTGCATAATTTTTTTTTTTAAGTCTGTGTTCAGCACATATGTATTCAATTTTTAATTAGAACTCGGACTGACTCAGATGATCGTAATAAAAATTTTGTTATTCGAATTGTCTGTGTTCAATTAGTTATAAAGAGTGAAAATGTTACACCGATAGATAGGAATTGGTGGAGATTGCTTCTCACGTTTTGAGCAGTTTCAAAAATAATATAAAAGCGTGTAGTAGGAAATTTTTTGAAAATGATTGCAGAGATATTTCGTGTTGGATGTAATAGGGAACGGGGCGAATTGCGAAAAAGTAGTTTCGTGTAATTGTTGTCAACCGTTAATGTTTATAATTGTTAAAATACACTTTGGCCGAAGCGCAATTGAAATTTATTGAAAACGCAATTTCCTTTCTACTTTTCTTCAATTGCAAAACAACTTCTTTTCCGACAATCACATTATTTTACAATAAAATTTCCCCACTGAATTTTAAAATAGAACAATAAGGTATGTTGTTCAAGTTCGTCATTTTCAACATTCGTTCGAAATTTAAAAAAATGGAAGTGCTCTAAAAGCATTCCGAAAAAATTAATTGATGTATTGAGTATAAAAGAATATAAATGGATGTATTGTTTAATGAATTTGATGAAATGTAGAGAAAATAATTTAAATTTAACCAAGCTGTACTTATACTGTACTTATAGTGGGGAGTAAAAAAATAGGCAATTTATTTACATAGTTCTTCTTTTAATGATTTGTTCAAAGTTATTTCTCGCATCACTGATATTTTATCGGTGCCGTCAATATCGTTAGAAAGTGTCTTCATGTTTACTATGTGCAATAATAGTATGTAAAAATTTAGAAGTCACAAGTGGCAGAATATTAACAAAAACATAATCATTATTATTATTGAGATGATTGTGTTTTTTCGCTTGTGTTATTCATATTAAAATTAGCGTCAATTACGCCGCGAAAAATGGCACTCGTCTCCACATTAGTACTTCAGCTGACGTTATACCTACTATATAGGCAAGCTGCCCTCTGTACATAAAAAATATATATTATTGACTCTGTAATGAAGTGTATGTAAGTTACTTATCCTTGTGAATTATAAAAAAAGGGACCTATTCTTATTCGCGGAATAGAAACGGAAGTAAGCAAAATAGTATTTGTTGAACAATTTTATGAATTCACTAATACCTAGAACCACCGATTAAACTTTTATGTTTAATTTCGAAATTTAAGTCTTCGACCTCATTGTTTTAAATTGTATATTTACCACCTCAAAGGTACACAAAAAGTCCCACACTTTCTTTAAAAAGTATTTTTACAGTAAACTTTAATTAATTTCTTGGGTAATGGAGTTCATAAATTAACGAAATTTATTCTTTTTATCTTCCTATTCGTTTTTATTTAATCCGGTGGTTCTGGTGTTAGTGCATGCCTGAAAGTTTTATGCTGAAAATCTATCCATAAAGTAAACAATGTTTTTAATCATTTTTTTTATTGCAAACATAAAAGAAATCTGTATTATACTTAATTCAGTTAATAGAGTTTGCAATAGGTATTTGGTCTGAATCTTAAAACCTCCATATCAATCAAATAAGTTTTGATCAGTATTTTAGTTTTATTGATATATTATTATAATGAAGAGAACTACAATACTATGTAAAATGTTATTTAACAATTGTTTTAAAGATTGTCTATAAATTTTGTGACATATTATACATATTATGTTTTCAAGTTTACAACTTGGGCCTGCAGTATTCACCTGAAATTGAATTTGAAAAAAAATTCAAGATTACAGAATACATATTAGCAAACACTAATCGGTGGACGGGCACTTGTATGTATGTATTGTACCGCCTAATATTATTAATGATTATATTAATAATATAATAATATTAACAAGTTCAACGCATGTTGTGGAAGAGCATTAAAATCGGAATAAGCATTATAGAATACTAATGCAGCCGATGTGTGAAATTGATGTATTGCGTATTGCGTATAAGGTAATAACATCTAGAGCCATATGTTTACAATTGATAATGAAAATGAATAGCAAACTGGATCGGAAAAAGTTAAAACTAAACAATAAGCAAAACACACAAAACGTTCATTAAGAGTGCGAGGTAGTCATGTAAAAAAGAATAGCAGATGGCATATATAATACGATCGTGTATGCGCGATATACTGAGTAAAATTATAATTTACAAACATGTGTCTTATTTACTCTTTTGTACCTTATCGTATTTTTCTTTATTTTTGTTTTTAAATCTGTATCTTCATTTTCCCGGAACCTATTAATAACATTTCCCCCACTCAAAGTTTCATGTCTCATTTTAGCACTAATGTATCATGGGAGCAAGTTTCATTTTTTTTTTCTAAATTGAAAGTTGGATTGCCAAGTTTTAGTAAAAACTACTTATTGTTGCAAAAATATAGTTGAAAATATAAAATTTGCTCTTATGGTAATTGACATGTAAGTTATGAAGTAACTGAAAAAAATGACTTTGTTTGAATTTTTTATAACTTCGACGTTATTTTTAATTTTAATTAATTTTATTTTTTCTGTGAGTTTAGTGAAAAAAAATTGATTGTGTTAGGCAATAAAAATAGGAAGAATTAACTGTTCAATAATTTTTTGACACGAATATAGGAAACTTTTTTCGGTATGAAGAGACACACTGCCAAATCCTAATATTGAATACATTGAATTTTAAATTTCCTCTGTTATTTTAAAATTAATGTTTGTAAACAAATAAAGCATTAACTGCTGATCATAAATGAAGAATTATTTCAAAATAAAAGCAATTGTGTACGGGGCTTCTGAAGGATAAAGCATGTTGTGTATTTGAATACCGAAAATTCTACTGCGCCTCGTTGTGCGCAATTCACCCTCAAAGCGCGTGTTGCTCGTCAGTATGGTTTAGTCTCTCGTGTCCTTCAAACGTGGAAACATTCAAAATTGTAGAATGAGAGCCTTTTCCGGAAAATTTAATGTTGAAATTTGATTTCGAAACAATTTACTTTTCTATAGAGTGAACATCAGTATATAATTGCAAATTAACTAACTGCCATTTAATTATAAGAAACATGAATTAAAATTGATTTATAAATTTTTTAATTTGCTTACCAATTGAATAGGAAAAGCAATGCAAATTGTTTTAGAATCGTTTCGATTTCAACGTCTAATTCTACGAGGTCGGTGAAAGTTTTACAGTGAAAATTGAGAATTTATTGAAAAACGCGACGGATTAATAAAAGTGAAATATGAGTGAGTTGTTTAGTGCGTCAAAAAAGGACAAACAAAAAAGTCGCCGGTATCAGTGAAGCCAATGCACTTTTGCGCTCGAATTTTCTCTTGGGTATGGGAATTGTTTACTGGACGTCCAATGCAACGTGTAAGTAAATATTACTATTTTTATTATTTGTAAATATTTTAAGCTGGAATATAACATGAATCATAATCTTTTTTATAAATTGCTATAAACTATGTACATGTTTAATTTTTTATTCTTATAGCGAGTGTGACAAAATATTTTTCAGTTTCAAATTTTGGCACAGAAGTTTGAGAACAAAAAAAAATATATACAGTAATTTTCATGTATAGAAGGGAGAACTTTTTATTGAAAAAGTTTTCAAATCGATGGAGGCATCGATTTGAAAGCTTCACGTTCGTCTCTATAGCTTTTGCAAAAAATCCTATCCGGTTTGGATTTTTCTCAATATTCTCAAATATTCTGGAATTTTACAACAAATTGTTACTGAAATGAAAATAGAAATATGTTGAAAAAGGGTCATTAGAATTGAGAAAAAAATCACCCACGCTGTCTTTTGCGAAAAATGTATTTTATTTATTTATTTACGACCAAATAAGTGAAATACATATGAGCAAAATAATTTCTCCCACATGCCCTTAATGAAAATATGTTTTATTCTGGAAAATATATTGAATGTGAAATTAATTTTTCACAATAAATTTGCAAAGGAAGCTATAAAATGTGGAATGTTCCTTTTGTCTCTTTTCTAATTGAAAAGAGATTCACAATACTCTGATTATATCAAAGTAAAGTTTCAATCAGTGTTTACCCTATTTCGCCCGCTTTCTATTCTTAATTTTAGTTACGTAATTCCTTTATTATTTGCAGAACCCTTCTCCGTTACATAAGTATGAGCAAAAAGTTTAGTCTCCGATTAAATCAAGTTTTTAACATGAATAAGACCTCTCGTAATATCAAAAGAGCTTTCAATTGACTCTCTTATTGAATTTCCATCTGCAGAATTCACATATTTTTCACTGAATAATATGTAATTTATCAGTGACATTTGAAATTTCTTTTTTGTTTCTGCTTATTTATTCTTGTAAGGATTAACAGTTTTTATTAGAAAAATTAGAATTTTTATTTGCTTTTATTTTATTCTGAACACATCACAACTTATCTCCTAGGGATATTTGCAATACGCGTTAAAAACGGTTCTTTTATCAGGATAAGAAATACAGGACTCTAGAGATTTTGTCCAAGATGCTCTCTACAACTTTGAATCATAGCGCATATAGAGATGAAGGGGAGCGTCGATTGAAGAATGAGGATAAACAAGCCAGGGAGAATGGAAATTGGAAAGGGAGTGGCTGACAATGACTTCTTTTTCGGTGGAATATTTTACTCCGAGGGGAAACCATTGATCCCGTGATCCCAGAGTTCATGTAACTTTCTTTGCAAGCTTCCACTTCAGCTTAGACCCGATTTTTTGTTAAAATTGAGCAATAAGTTCCAAAAATCCTGTATCTAAATTTTTTTCGGTTTTATACACATAGGGGTTATTCAAGTATTATGTTAATAGCTTGTTGGGATGGGTCGGGGGGGGGGGGGGTCTAGGGGATTTCTTATTGTTTCTTACTGTTTCTTAATTGAAATCTTACGTAAGATTTCAATTCATCTTAAAAAGTCAGTTTTAAATCTGAAAGAACTCGAAAGTGCTTACGTAATATTTTAACAGTCTCATATAAAGCCCCAGAAAATAATTTAAGTTTTTTAACTAGAAATAATTGATTGTTTACTGTTACACTCGACTGTAAATAATAGTTAAATTGACTCTTTATAGTAAATCGTCTCTCCGGAACAGTATTGCATCCTTATTGCTGAGCATTATTTGGTTATACGCATCCCAGTTTCCATTAGTTGAAAATCTCATTAGCCCCACAGAATAGAGTACAAATTTACCATTAAACTATTATCTCGTCATGCAAGAAAATTTTCCTGGGAGACTGTTCAGAATATTATAATTTCGGAATTGACACTTTTTGTATAGTTAATTTTTAACAGTTGGAAATAAGTTACAACTTATATGTATTTCGTGCAATTGTTCTACATAAACCATTTTATGAACGAAGATTATAGAGCTATTAAATAAAATGTGTTAGGGAACACAATATAAATTATATTTTATATTGCTCGTTAACACTTTTAATGCCTCGAAACTACTATATATTCAAATTGTTGCCTCTATCCCTTTGATCAGCCACTGTTTTCGTAATGTTTGTGTCCGATAGTCAATTTATTGAACTTTACGAACGCACTCAGTTACGTTTAATGAAATTCAAGACAATAATGATAAAACTTGTTACACATACATTGGGAAAAAATGCTGGAAATTTTTCGAAGATTAAACAAGTGTACAGTATGTTTTACTAACGATCTAGAGGTACCTTCATTGAAGTGCCTTGAATAATGTTGAGTCGGAAGGACTTTTAAGTCACGCGATTGTAATTTTCGGTACTTGTAGTAGCAGCATGATTTTTATGTCCTTCTCGGAGAAATTCTCCTTTTCCACACTCGACCTTTTTCTCAGTCATATGTGAAATCACGGTCCTGAACTTTTATAAAAGAAATGTTTCAAATCAACAGGATTCTTATTATTATATGAGAAAAAAGAAAGAAAAAGAAAAAAAATATATGTCTCTTGGATCTTGTACTTTAAATAAAAGTGTATACGGCTTCTTTTTCTACTGTATAAGATGAAAGTGAATGGAGAACATCAATTATTTGAAATTACAGTGACATTATATTCTCGTTTTATAACGTAGGAATAAAATCACAAAAAAGGTCTGCCCTGAAGCAAATACGCAGATATATTTAAAGTACTCTAGAGACTAGAATTGAGAAGTATTTGGTTAAGGAAAAGTCGAATCTGGTTTATTCTTTCAAGCACGTGTTTCCTAAATGCCTTTCGAACTTTTTATGTATAATTTAATATATTTTATTCGTGAGATAAAAAAAAACTTTAGCAATTTCAATAATAATTTTATTGCTGAAAAAAAAATCTTCATTATAAGGAGTTTTCACATAAATATATATAATAGACTCTGATATTGATTACACCCCTCTTGAAAATACGTGATCAATTTCTGATTTCCACTCCTCTTCTTAAAATTATTTTCAAAAACTGAAAAGATAAACTTTCTTTATAAAAATTTACAAAGTAATCTTTCAATGTAGTCAATATCAATTTTATGTTTTTACCCGAAACGATATTAAAGATGATATTTCTCCATATTATCTTTCAGTCGTTGGGAAAAATACAGCGAGATTGAAGCTTGAAAACCATAGTTCGTAATCATTTTTAGACCTATATACATATAGGTTTCTTCCATCATACATATTGAGCTTTTATTAATGCTGAACTCCTGTGGGTGACAACTGAAACAAAGTTTACCCTTCTGATAGAAATATAATATCAAAATGGATTTATATAAATAAGTTTACGTCTACCTACATCTACTTTATTAGCAGCGTTTTTATGTAAATATAATGCCATGCATATAAAGTTCAGGAGATTTTTCAACCCGATTTCTCATTGATAAAACTTACGGTCATATATTCAAATATTTTTAGCGCACTAATGTTGTTAAAAAAAAGTTTGTTTAAGGGTAAATGGAAAGCGTGATTTTTTCGTAAATAAATAAATAAAATACATTTTGTACTGCAGACAGCAGTGAAGAAAAGATTTACCTACCTGCGTCTATACTGCACAAAATATATTTTATTTATTTATTTATTAACGAGAAAGTTGGCGGAATATATAAGGCTATGCCTACTGAATATTCCGTAAGAATAATAAGCCTTTAAAATAACTTATTGGTTTGCAGCTTTATTGTGTTGACATTCAAGATCCAACTGCAATTAGCTCTGAAGAGTGCTTAGGTTCGTTTATTGTGTTTTTATAAACCCTATCGAACGAAATCTCTCGTAAGATTCAAGATTTTATTATTACTTTCCTGTGGCTTTCAATCTCGACTCAGGTCTTGCTTACATACCACGGACCTTAAGATTATAGCACATTCAGGAAACTTTTCTCGACTCTTATTGATTTTACTCCCTTTTATTAAAAAGTGTCCTTACTTTTTTCTCTATTCTCTGTATTTTTTGGGGAGAACAGGAATGATGAAAATCAGTTGATTAATGATAAGCTTTTTAAAATTACGACATATACAATATCAAATTGTGGAAGATAATGCACATGTACTGTTTTTCACAAACCACAATTTCCAATATCGTTTTTCTTTACACCCTATTTATTCCATTCCAGATTATTCTGCTTATACACGAGGGTTGAAATTAATTTAAGTGAATGGAAAAATGATAAGAAATTTAATCTTTAACTGAAATTTCATCGTGTCATCTCTGCTGGGGATATATTAATTTTTTAATATGTCGGTATATATATGTCAATAAGTGTTGGAATTTCGGTTTATTTCGATATTGGAATGCTGATATTCAATAGAACTGACAATGAGAAGCGCCAGATGCTGATATATAGCGATTTTGCCTGTTGCTTGCATAGAACTACGAAATAGGAAACTGCAATTATGGCTTAACTGCTCAAAGGGTTGCTTTCCCTTAAATCTCCCTCTACTCTTCATTACTGTAAAAATCAAAACTTATATATATATATTTCAAAAAAGGAGACCAAGGACAATTCACACATAATTCGAGAAAAAAGTGAATTTTTTGTTTAATTGGGAAAAGAAATGAGTTCATTTCATTCAGACATAGAGTGAGCAAAGTTTTTAAATTGGTCAATTTCTTGATGCATTGAATCGTGCAGGGATTAGATTGTCATTCGGTCTTTTAACGGTAACTATATATAATTAGTGTCGAATGTACAATTATATAGTTATACACGGTTAAAGAGAACTTCGATGAAGGACGAACTACGTAACAGTTTTCCACAGTTTTTCACTACACATTTGCATTAATGGATTCCATCATTGAGTCCACCCAATTAGTTAATGACTAATTAATTTTATTATTGAAAATTTTATGATCATTTGCAATACACTGCAGAGCTTTATACATTTAAATCCAATAATTATTTTTATATTTTATACTCTTAAAAGGATATAAAAATATTTTAAAAATTAACAAAAAAAAATTGAAGGTTTACTTTTTTGTGATTATACTACTTCTTGAAATTTGTCTTGCGCAAAATCATCGTCTTATTTATTCAAGGGAATCTCTCTATTTCTTTAGAGGTTTAAGGGGTACTTATGTACATTCCGCAGACCTTGTAGATCTCTTTTGAATATTACATTTCCTCAATCATATAAAGTATAATTAATTAAAAAAGTTGTTATAAACACTTAAGAAACCTAATAGAGAGACCTTTGAATCTTTGAAGATCGAGATTTTATTGAATTTTTGGGTAAATATAAATATAATTTTTGGTAATATCATAGAAAAAACGTATTATATTTTCCGTTTAATATGTTTTTCTAGATTATTTTACTCTCAACACACACATATGTTTTTTCAATTATAAAAGGAAAACTGACTGCGGAAGATCGATGTCTGGATAAATATATGTACTTATATAAACCAACTTTATTTGCTCGACAGAGTCAATATAGGGAGATATTTATACTGATAACATTTAAATCCTGTTAAATTTGCACTGTAATATCAATATAAAAATATAAAATTGTGTTTATCACAAATTATCGGTTTTATTGGTATTAAATACAGCAATTACGTATTTTATACTGATGTATTATTTATAAGTGAAACAATTCGTAAAATGATTATACTTTTGCTTCGCAAAGGCGTAACTGTTCGTATAGTCTGCAACAAATATCTGTATCAACTTGATAGCATTCAGATGCACTAAAAGCTAGTTCGTAGCTATATGACCTTCATTGTGAAATCGATTTATCTCAATTTTATTGTTTCGATAAAATTAGTAACCTCGTCGATTCTAATCATGTTTCTAGTAATAGTAGAGAACCTTCTAATTCAAATTGCCTTGAATTATGTCTTACAGTTCATTATGCTTATTGAGTAAATTTATTTTTATCTTCGAACTTTTCTTTCTATATTCCAGATATTTATCGTTAGAAATATAATTTATAAATATATATAAATATGTTATATATAAACATAATTATATAATATTTAGAAAGAATTATTTCTAAGGAAAATAATTTCGCACTTTTCCTCTCTCTACATCTACACATTCTTATATTTTTATTTCATGTATGTGATGACAGTGATGCATCGTTCTCATCGTTCTCGATCAACAGGTAAATGTCCTTAACAGAGTGGCAAATGGTTCCTTGGCTAGTTCAAGGCCCTTCGCGTTTATCTTTTCGCTATTATTTCCAGTGAACATTTCTGAAAAAAATAACATAACGAATACAAATGGATAAGTGTATAAATGTCCACCGAAGCATTTATATAACCTTGTTCTTTTTAAACAAGTATTTATTAGATCAGAATTCTTTCACAGACAAATATGTAGAAATATTTTCCAGTAATTCATTAAAATTTCTTCTTCCATAATCGTGAAAGTTAAAAATTCATTCCTAGTGTATTTGTACCAAGAAATCTATGAGGTAATTGCCTAACTCGGGGCTTCTCCGAATTTCAGAATCAGAGCAAAAATTCAAAAAGCTCATCTAGACAATCATCATTATTACGATACAAATACACACAATTTTTACAATATATGTAATTTTAATGATGTAAAATGAAGGCACTGACTCTTAAAAAGAAACGTACAGGAAATTCTGAAGCATCACTAATTGACATTGCTGTGTGCTCTTTATGGCAGCGTTTTTTTTACTTAGCAATCTTCCCCTTGATTTGTTGATCCTCATGGGGCCTTTGAAGTTTATTATTATTTTCACATCACCTTCTATTTTTATAGTCTTATCAAAACTCCTTTTTAACTCTATAAATAGAGTTCTTGGAAGGAAGGATCGTTATAATTAAAAATTTGTTTTCATTTGCTGTTTAATTAATTCTCTTTGCAAGGGAAATGCTTAAATGCTTATTTTAATTTGTTTTTATAGAGTTTAATCATTGAAAGAGGATTCTTGACATGTAATTAAAAAAAGGTGATTTTTTTATATGATTACAGATTGTGGGAATTGAGGTGCGAGTCACCAATGAAGTCCCTATTCCTGCAATGGTTGAGGGTGACAGAAGGGATGTTGTGCCCCCTTGGACCGTCAACTCGGTTCCCAGTAGGACAAGCCCTACATATCCTTACCAATACTTGTCACCGCATGTATTCCAAGGTCGCAACTCTCTCTGCTCAGTAAACGGTAAGTTTTCCAATAATTGAATACGCATACGCTTAAAGAACATCTCTGCATTTCTTGTTACTGTTAATAAGATTAAGTGTTCTTATTATAGTTGACATTATTAATGTATATATATATGTATATATATATATATATATA